>CAIGRR010200045.1:0-10092 GCA_903798365.1 Fraxinus sp. 1973-6204 | reverse complement strand
AAAATTTAATAATTTTGACAGGAATACAAGGCCAAGGATGACACTCCCCATCCTCTTCAAGATATTTCTGCTTGGCTTATTTGGGTAATTCTGAGAGAATATGTATGATTGGATATGGTACTCTTTGGTTACCGATTCTTGATTAGTTCAAAGCCTCTAACGAGTTTTCGGTATATATGCACATACATATATCTGCATAAAAATAATTTTTTGTTTGCAGGGTTCTCGATCAAAACTTGTACTACGCTGGAATGAAGCAAACAACAGCAACTTTTGCAACAACAATCTACAACTTTCTTCCTGTCATAAGCTTTCTGTTGTCTATGCTGTTGAGGTAAGCATTTCACCTGAATCGGGTCTGATCAATGATTTAAATTAAAATAGTATTAGTTGTTCTTAAGTTTTTTCTTCCTTTTTACCTAACTAGGTAATTCATTTCCTGTGCTAATATTAANCAACAATCTACAACTTTCTTCCTGTCATAAGCTTTCTGTTGTCTTTGCTGTTGAGGTACGCATTTCACCTGAATCGGGTCTGATCAATGATTTAAATTAAAATAGTATTGGTTGTTCTCTTAAGTTTTTTCTTCCTTTTCACCTAACTAGGTAATTCATTTCCTGTGCTAATATTAATACACGCATGTATTTGTGTACTGCTATTTTTGGCAGGCTTGAGAAGGTGAAATTTAGAAGCTTACACGGCCAGGCAAAGGTTATTGGAACTTTTGTCAGTGTTGGTGGAGTCTTGGCAATGACATTCATCAAAGGACCTGTTATCGGATTGCCATGGACCAAACACAAACCCACAAGTGCTGCAAACTATCACCAAAATTCCTTTAGAGGCCCTCTCATGATCTTTGGAGCTTGTTTTTGTGCGGCCAGTTTTAACATTCTTCAGGTATGTATTTAGAGTTCCTTTTTTTTTTCCCCGCCACCTTTATCGTAAGCAACCTTTTAAAGCTTGCTAATTACAATATTTATTATTTTTCTTAAATGAATAGACTGCATCAATTTTTTATCTAGATTTATCTAAATCCAATTTCTACTGAAAGTTGAAATGAAATCTCAGAAAGAGAGATGGGGATTTAAGGAAACGATCATAGATAGAGCCTGAAAGAATGCCGTCAGCCGTCAGCTTTCTTTAGAGAAGGTTCCGATCGAGAATAGAGGTCCACATGGGCCCTGGGGTTAAAATGAAATCTCGGAAAGAGAGATGGAAATTTAAGGAAAATAAATAGAGTCTGAAAGACCCAGCAAAGTAGATAAACCCTCCCCAGTACGTGCATGCAAATAGCAAAATGCCAAAACACCACTTTGACAATGTGAATTAGGCGGTCTTCGCTAATGGACATCCTAGTCATCCCTTGAAGCTCCTGTTTGTCTACCATTAATCCAAAACATTGTTTGCTACAGTAAGATTCTCCACCACACATTCATCCCATAAAATATTCTACACACAAATCAATAAAATTACTTTAAATTTCAACCACATATTCTCCAAAAAATACTATTCATTACATCATTTCTCACCCAATGATGGGAGACAAACACACCCGAAATATGATATTAAAATGTTGGGAAAATCACAAATTTCAAATTTAAGAGATCAAAATTTAAAATGTTAATTTTTTTAATTTTATAAATAAATTAATTAAACATATATTTTATTAATTAAATATATTAATGGTACAATTTCATATAATTTGGCCACAAATTTCATATAATTGGTCACGTGTTATTAATTTGTCATAAATCACAATTTTTATAAATCACAAATTATTTTACGATTACAATTCAAAAATTTTATAGGTCACAATTTGTTCATCAATTACAAATTAAAAATTTATACGTCACAATTTATTCATCGATCACAAATCTATCAAATTAATAAGTCACATATTATTCATTGGTCACAATTCAAAAAATTTATAGGTCACAATTTGTTCATAAATCACAAATTAAAATTTATTTGTCACAACTTATTTATCGACTACAAATTACAAGTATTATAAGTCACAAATTATCAAAATATCGGCCACATGTTAACAATTTTTTAGATCACACATTATTTTTTGTCACAAATTATCGAATTTTAAGGTTATGTTTTAATAGTAAGTCACAATAAACCAAATAATTGGTCACATGCACCAAAACACCCCACCCCGATCCCCATCCACCACCAATACTTTGTCACAAATCAATCAAATAATTGGTCACAGACTATCCCGTCGCCTCCACTACCACAACATCACTACCAACAAAGTCACCACTATTAGATTCAATACACTCTCAACAAAATCATCACAACCACCCATGTCACCGTCACCACCATTTCCTCTTCCCCGCCGAACGTTTCTGCTTGACCTTGCCTTCCTCTAGCTCCGATGGCTGTTCCAAGATTGAAGGCTCGATGGTAGAAAACTAAAGCAGATCTACGAACGACAGCAACGCCTCTCATGGAGCCATGTGTTGTTGCGTGTCGACTTGTTTTTTTTTTTTTCCCCTCCGATGACTGCAGATCTGAGATGTTGACCAACTAGAAGTGTTGTGATCCTAACATCGACGGTGCTCCAGTGGTGGCACAACAAAGAGAGAGAACATGCGGGGAAGAGAGAGAGAGAGAGAGAGAGAGAGAGAGAGAGAGAGAGATGAGGGGAAAAAGATGGATAAAATTAGGGTTTTAGGTTTGGGTAATTATGATTTAGAGAGAGGAGATAGATGAACTAATATCTAATTTTTGTATAAATAAAATTTATATCTGAAATTTGAAATTAAAATTTTAAAATTCTGATTTTTTGTAATTTCCACTTAAATGTATTTATTTTTTTAATACTAAGACAGCCCTACAATTTGGGCTCGATCATTTATACTGGTTCAGTCCCCATGTTTTAGCAACATGCCCAATCAGGTCGATTTTTTCGGTCCGGTCTGGGCGGGCTATCTTAGGTACGTCAATTTGTCTTATCTAAGAGGGAGGGAGGGAGGGAGACAACATTGGTGTTTTGATAGGTTGATACCTTGATAGGGTCTAGGGATCTATGGAGACAGCGTTTGGAATGGGAAATTGCGATTGTAAACTGTGGATATGAGATATCCTAATTCATACTCTCAAAATATAAATGAAAAGGGAAAGATTATTGTTTTGTATCTAAAGCTGGTTTAGAATTTTATTTTTTTTTTCTATTTAAAGCTGGTTTAGAAAAAAAAAAAAATTCACTTGCTGAACTGTTCAATGTAGAAGAGATGATTAGTTAAGAGAACTAAAATATTGAGGTCACGTTTGGTACATCGGATTAGATCGAAAAAAAAATTATTATAAAATTGTAATGTATATTATTAAGTAGATGGTATTATACTGAATTAAGTTGAATAATTTTTACCGATTTTTTACTCCTAAGAATAGTATTTACTATATCACTCTTGTTCGGCCTAAATCCACCTTTAACCTTCTGATTATGTAATATGATTGATAGTACGTATAACTATACTTTGAATAAAAAATTAAAGAACATTTTTCAACTTGATTAATCATAGTATCAACTACCTAATATTGTCCATTATAACTAATTTGTTTATATGGTGTGCGCCAAATGTTACCTCAATGTTACATGTAGGAGCGTCGACGAGTCGAGCCGCGAATCGAAACTTTTTGCTCGGGTTCAACTCGAGTAAAAACGATTCGAGCTTTTTTTTGTCTTGAGTTGAGTCGAGTCAAGTCAAGCCGATCAAAAGCTCGACCAATAAATTTAGGCTCGACCCGAACTTTCAGCTCGAGCCTTGGCGAGCCGAGTTGGGCCAAGGCCCTAGCTGAGCTGGCTCAATTTTTTTAAAATTCATGACAAATCTAAATTTCTTTAAAGAATTTAAAATTTGTGCAATTTTTATGTATTATAAATAATAACAAATATTAGCCCCTGTTTGGGCCATTTTTTTTTCATTCTCATTCTTCTACTCATTTTCAACCACACATTCTTCAATAAAATAATATTTTTCATCACATCAATAACTTTTTATTCTTTTTCAACCATATATTCCCCATCACATCAACCAAAAAAATGCATTCTTTTGAAAATAATGTGCACCAAACGGGAGCTTAATATATAAAAAAATCATAGTCGTAAGAAATTTTCTTTTTAGGCTCACTGGCCGAAAATGTCCCCTGTGGCTCGACGAGCTATACGGTCAACCCGAGCTCGAGCAGATGCCCCCAAAAAGTGGGCTCAGCCCGAGCCACGAGCCGGTCGGCCCGAACTTTTTTCTGAGCCGAACCCAAGCCGACAAGCCATATTGACCTCCCTGGTTTCATGCTTGTGATATTGATATGAATTTCCTGACAATACTGAGAGACTTTTGACAAATACAAAAACATCTCTTCTTTTTAAAAAAATTATAAAATCACCCTATCAGCATAAATATCTCATTTCCCTTGTCAAATTTCGACAGAACAGTCGTCATGAACTAGGAAGGATTTTTCGGTGCAATTATGCTCGCTTGCGCTCAAGCGTCCAAAACAGTGAATCTAGTACTTGCTAGCGCCAACCAGACGCTCGAGTGGCGGGGCAACGCCCGCCTAGTGCTCGAGTGTCATATTCATCCGGCCCCAGCCCATTTACGTGTTTTACATATTTTGAGCATTCATTTCCATTCATAACCCTACTTTTAGTGTTTAAAACATCCACAATATATTTAGCTCTTTATGGTATTACAGATCAAGTTAGACAAATTAAAAGCACAAAATCATTTTAATTCTTTTTTCCATATTTTAGTGAAATATCCATTCATCTGCTATTTTTTTTATTCTTAAGTTTGTGATCAATTACTTTAATTGTTTCATATTATTTTCTCACATATTATCACAACATATTGGTATCGAAATTATCCGGTATTTTCTTCTTGTTTATAACAATATGTATAAACAATGTGTTCTTTTACTTAAATTTAAGGGAAAATTGCAGCAGCGGTATCAAACATTTTTATTTAATAGCAGACTTTGCCCAAACTTTGAATTTGTGCTACCTACGGTACTAAACCTTTCAAAATGTCTGCAGCTGAAGTCCAAATGGATGATTTCTGTTGTTTGATCGTTAATTGACCAAATAATTCACTTTGACAATAATGTCGACTGATTTAAAAATGTTAAATGGTAATTTTATTTTAATAATAAAATAATTAAAATTGAAAATCCATTCCACCTTCTTCTCCCCCCACCCCAACCCCAACCCCAACCTCGCAAAACTGGGTTTGGAATTTCAAGAACGCTTCAACAAGCTTAAGAATGGAGTTCCCATAACTGAATGTGCGCTCTGCTGCAATNTATTTTAATAATAAAATAATTAAAATTGAAAATCCATTCCACCTTCTTCTCCCCCCCACCCCCACCCCAACCCCAACCTCGCAAAACTGGGTTTGGAACTTCAAGAACGCTTCAACAAGCTTAAGAATGGAGTTCCCATAACCGAATGTGCACTCTGCTGCAATGACAATGACTCTAAGGAACTCAACATGTGCATTTAGCCCAAAACTTCATCTTAATTGACCATGGAATCAGAAACCCAAAACTTCATTCGAAACAGTTCATCTTCTTCCCATCCCTAAACTTACCCACACCTTCCCTCACATAACCCTAACCAAACGAATCAAATTCCACCCATCACCACTGTGCCGACGATCGCAATTCACCCACACATGTTGCAGCGATCACCACAAGCGGCCCCGCAAATTAGCAGCAAGAAATAGACCTTACCAGAAACTCGCTTATACATCATACAGAAAATCCCTAAGCCTTTTTCAACCTCTTATCTCTTCTTCTCCTCTTTGGTCAAGTCTCTTCGGCGGACCATTTCAATAGGAAATTCATATTTTTATCTAGGAGCTCCATTTCTGATCGATTGTCAAGTCCAAATATCTAATTCGGCCTACGTACATCTACATAGGTGGGCAACAGGTTTATGACGCTTGGATTCGAGGATTCGAAGAGGTCGATTTTCCAGATTTGCAGATTTGGGGTTGGGGTGGGTGGAGAAGAAGAATGTGGAATGAATTTTTAATTTTAATTATTTGATTTTAGTTATTTTATTATTAAAAAATGTAAAATTACCATTTTAACCTTTTAAAATCAGTCAACATTATTGTCAAAGTCAATTATTTGGTCAACTTAACGGTCAAATTAACAGAAATCATCCATTTGGACTTTGACCGCGGGTATTTTGAAAGGTTTGGTACCGTTGGTGACAAAAATGAAAATGTTTGGTACTGTGTGTGGCACAAATTAAATGTTTGGGTAAAGTCTGCTACTAAATGAAATGTTAGGTACCGCTGTTGCAATTATCCCTAAATTTAATTTAGACTATAACCAACCGTTGTAGTTTAGAAAAAGCTAATCAAATGGGTACAAAATTCGTACTCAACAAAACAATAGGAAAAAAAATTAAATTAAATAGACGTAAAATACCAACAGATCTTGGACAGAAAAAATGTTAATTTTATTATATTAATGAAAAGTGGTTAAAGCTTATTTCTCCAATTCATCGAAAAGTGGTTATTTGACAATAAAAATTTGATGTTCTTGAAGCAATCCCAAACATGACCTACTTTGAGCATGTTGTAGAACTTCGATTCTAAATATATGAATTGGTGTGAGTGGGACATTAATTTTTGTGGGAATACTTAAGTTACGATAGATTCTCCTTCATATTCCTCCTTAAAGCTATATTTTCTTGCATACTTAACACGAGTCTCCTTTTCAAAGCTTGTTCGCATTTTGTAATCCGGAAATACATAACACGAATCTCTCAGTCTCTGTATACGGACTTCTTATCGCCTTTGTGTTTGGAGTAGTCTTTGTCAGTGCACTGCGGAGACACATATTCAAGTTCAATTATATCCTGAAATCATTTTTGCTTACCTGTGTGCATCCCTGAAATGGGGGCAAATATCTTCTGCAAGCATGTGGAAGAATCCTCTGCCGAGTTATCTTGTGAAACATATTTGATTTGATCTTCAAGACAGGTTTGTTGCGGTTTCTCCAACTTGTTTCTTCGACTTAGAGTCCAACCAAATTTTCTCCAACTTCGTCTACTTTTTGCCCTGATCATTCCGAAGATAGCACCAACATGACCCTCAAAGAAAAATTAAAACAAAATTATACTAAGAAAACAGGTAACTTGAACTCATAAAAAATTTTATGAATGCAGGCAAAAACGTTGGAGTCATACACAGCTCCACTCTCCCTCACGGCTATGATAAGTGCAGCGATTGGTGTTGAAGGCTTCATAGCGTCTATTGTGTTTGAGAAGGGCATTCATTTTACAATGTGGTCGATACATTGGGATATTAAACTATTAGCATATATCTACGGAGTAAGATATTTGATTTATGAATCTTTGAATATTAATCTTTGTTGGAGAACCTTACTTGTATATATGGTTTTGTGCAGGGAATTTTCTGTTCAGGACTTGCTACTTATATTCAAGGATATATATTACTAGAAAAAGGACCAGTGTTTTTAACATCATTTAATCCTCTAACCACGTTGATTGTTGCTGTTATGAGCAGTTTCATTTTATCAGAGCAATTGGAATTGGGAAAGTAAATTTTCTTCTCTCATTACTACTATTTCACTCACTATATATTAGTTCTTATTATTGATTGTATATTTGTGTACATGGGAATTGCAGGGTTGTCGGAGGTATTGTTATAGTGGTTGGGGTGTACCTGGTGCTATGGGGTAAGACCAAGGATGATCATTCTATGGTGACCAGAGTTTCTGCACTAAATTTATCTTCTATGATGGCCTCATCAAGTGATGGCTCCCAAGCAACAACTGCAGATATTGTTTAAGATTAATTCACTTGTGTACCCTTTATCTTTTGGTTTCACTTGTCAGCTTGCAACTGTAGTGGGTATTGTCCCACTTTGATAAGTTTTGATTTCCTTCCCCTAACCTTGTGGGAGAGACGATGAACATATTTGAAACTACTTGTTTGAATGCCTGGAAGAAAGATATATACGCAAATTTGATTTTGTTGAGCATAGGAAACTTATCAATAGAGTTTACAAATGGCCAACTGTCCCTACTTTCTATTTTCATTTCTAGGATTTAGAGTTTCATTAATATTATTTACAAATCACAATCAAAACCTCCCAATAACCCCATGAAACCCCATCTTCAACAAATTCTAAAGACCAAAATCCTACCAACATGAAAACCTATACCTAATACATCATGGAGCAACATCGAGTGTGGACTCAGGCGAGTTTTCAATTGCGAGATTTGGGGTCAGAATGCGAAAAGACAAATTGGTCAAGTCAGGTTAAAACTTAGCCCCTGATTGGGGGCCTTAAAATTTGAAAAAACATAGTTTTGAATAGAATTTTTCGAATAATATGTTTTAAAAAAATATAAAAAATTGGATTTACATATAAAATATTTTATTGTACGAATGGTTGGTTGAAAATGAATATGAAAAATAAATTAAAGATTGTCAAATAGGGATTTAGAAAAAGAAAAAATTAAAACCATGATTAACAATAATACTTTTTAAACTCGTTTTTCTACATAGTTATTTTTAACTACGTATTTACAAAATAAAATATTATGTACGTAAATTCAATTTTTTCCACACTTTTTAATATTTAATAATACATGGGTAATGCTAGAGGTACAAAACTCATTACAAAATGGTTGACAAAATAGCCACATGGCGCCCCCTTATTGGAGGGGCGCATGTCCCCGCAGGCACCCTCCAATAGGGGGGTGCCATGTGGCTATTTTGTCAACCATTTTGTACAATATTTTATACAAGTAGCATTATCCATAATACATTATCCTAAAAGTTACTATTCAAAACTCTATTTTTCAAAAGTACAATTGTATTACATGGCTAAGATTGAAACTTGAAAGGTCAATATTATTAATAGAAGTAACGAAATCTCTTTTATTTATAGGCCGTGTTTATTCAATCAATTATCTATGTGACAACAAAATATTCTTGAATAGATTAAAAATATCTTAAATTTAAAAATAAAATAAAATAAAATTGTGTCATTCCAAATTACGGAAGTAGAAATTAAAAACCCATTTTGTGAAAATTTATGTACAAATTTGTTGATAGAAATGAGGAGGCAATTTCTTGGCCCTTAATTTGCCATCTCATATTTTGTCAACAAAACTAACACAATATCTGTACAAATAGCAAAATTGATTTTTTAGGAGTAATAATATTCGTAGTCAGCAACACAACAGTCGTCCAACGTGACCTCTAATTGTTTCATAGCATGTACAAGGTTGTTGATAGAAATGAGGTGGCAATTTCTTGGCCCTTAATTTACCATCTCATATTCTGTCAACAAAACTATAACACAATATTTGCAAAAATAGCAAAATTGATTTTTTAGTAGTAATGTTATTCGTAATCAACAACATAATAATCGTCCTACGTGACGTCTAATTATTTCATTATTAATATGAAAATTCATTTTTTTTTGTAATTATTAAAATCATGATACATAGGATGTTAGATGTAACGTTGGACGACTATTGTAGTCTCCGACGACAAATAGCATTATTCGTTTTTTAGACGCCCACACACACTAGCCTATTACCTATATTAGCCGGAAAAAAAAATCGCGCTAAGCATAATGCTACTTTTACAATTACGAATAACGAGCTTGTTCGAGCCCTATTTTTAATATAAGATGCAGAAATAGTGATTTGATAGAAAATGTGTGGTTAAAAAATAAGGAAATATTTTAAATTTGTATGTAATATTATTTTATTGAAAAATATATGGTTGAAAATAAAAAAACAAAAATGTATTTAAAAAAAAATGAGAAACAAACACACTCAACAATTTTATTGATAATTGGCGTGTTGACAAAATACTATTGGCTGAAAAAATAACTTTTTTTTGGTTAAAAACTTAAAATCGTTCAATAGCAATTGCCACGTGCCACGTAAACAAAGTTGTCATCCATACCAAGCATCTCTCACTCTCAGGTTAAACCTACCTCTTCTCGTAGTTTATTTCTTTCGAGCTCTTCTGTTTTGACAAAGGAATGGCGGCGAGAAACGCACTGCTCAAGTACCTGAGGG
>CAIGRR010200037.1:0-19028 GCA_903798365.1 Fraxinus sp. 1973-6204 | reverse complement strand
ACCCAAGTCATTGGGTATCTATATTCCATATCTTGATTTTTGTTTCATACTTCAGAACCGAATTAACAGTGTTATAGGTGAGTATCAGAGTATTTATCTTCCTTTGTATACAGTGAAAGAATGGTATTCGCTTTGTGCCAATCTGATTCTTCCTCTTCTTATTCTTATTCTATGCTTGGATTTTGCCTACAATGTATTTTTCAAGTCACTGGAGAGAGGGAGCTGTTGGTCAGCATAATTTACAAAAAATTATGGCCTGGTTTGTGTTTCAATTTTCAATGTTTTGAGTTTTGCGTTCATTTTCATTTTTCTATTTTGAGGGTGTGTTTTAACTTTTAAGATTGCTAATAACACGTTTGGTTTGAAATTTTGAAAAATTGTTTTATGATATTTTATTCCATTAAATGTTATAATTCAGTAAAGTCTTGTTTGAGTCCCATTTTTTTTTATTTATCAAAAAATGCATTTTATAATAGTATTATAATGGAGAATGTGTTATTAAAAAATAAGAAAAAATTTTGAATTTACGTATAATATTATTTTATTGAAGAATGTATGGTTAAAATGATGTCAAATCATTGTTTGAAAATACGTTTTAATAGAAAAATGGGGCTCAAACAATGGCTAAAAATAGAATAATTTTATGTTAATATATTATCAACTAATATTTACATTTTAAAGTTGGTGAATCTTACGATATTTTTTCTCCTTACAAAAGTAACATAAAAACAAATAATAAATTGAGTTCAAAGTATGAGAAATAAAAATTAATGATGTAGACTGGGAATAATTTTATTTGTGTTCATTTAAATATCTTTTTAGAATCTTTTTATTTTATTTGTTAGAATTTTTTTAAAAAAGTTATTTTTAAAATTTTATTTAAATGTTTGTTTTCCATATTTTGTGTATTTTCAGAATTTTAACTAAAAATACTAAAAATATCAAATATACGATTCAAATTTTACATTATAAATTTATCCTTGTTATTGAAAATGCAATCTCAGAAAATTCAGACAAAACACGTTTTCGTGTTTTGGAAACTGAAACTGAAAACATAAATTAAACGCGCTTTTAGGGCTCGTTTATTTGTGTTTTAGTTTTGTGTTTGAGTTTAGAGTTCATTTTCAATTTTAAATTTGAAAGTCTATTTTAAGATTGTTAAAACGTGTTTGGTTTGTCATTTTGAAAAATTATTTCTAAGAATAGAAAACTAGAAAACACGATTAACTTGGAATTTTGAGAATTATTTTATGATATTTTATTTAATGAAATTTGATTATTCAATAAAAATATAACAATCTTTATGTTAAATATTATCAAATAATATACACATTTCAAAATTGATGAATCTTAGAATATTTTTTCTCGCTACAAAATTAAGATAAAGCAAATAATAAATTAAGTTCAAAATATAGAAAATAAAAACAAAAGTTAATGATATGTACTGAGAATATTTTTATCTTGGTATAAAATAATGATATAATTATTGATAATTATTTAGTGTTATTATGATACACGTCTAGTGAAAAAAGTTTTCATTCCAATTGTAACCATCATTTTGAACCCTATAAATACTGATCTTGATTATCAATAAAATATACACTTCTCTATATTTCTCTTTTATTCCTTTAATTTTATAACACGTTATCAGCATAAACGCTTTTTCTAATTATTATTTTCTTCTTAAAAAATAGTGATTGAAACTCTCTGCACCCAAATTTCCAATTATGCACTCAATTAGAAATAGAACATTCCATGTCTTGCACTCAATTTTGAAAATCTCGTGTCCGCCGTTTACTTAAATATAATGACGGAATTTGCATGTATTTCTTGTAACATAATAATTTCTTTTTTCCATTAAAATTTGGTTGCATGGGGTTTGTGTAGAAAAATTAATCTGTTAGTAAGTGTTGGAATGCATATTCCATTGAATTTATTTATATCTCATTAAGCACTTCAATTGTTAAAAGTAATGCTTTATAGTGGTTTTAATTGCATATTAAGTTAAAGTAAACACTATCTTATTATTATATGTTGGAACTAATGATGTAAATTATTATCTTTGTATGTAAAAAAAATGTGATTATATTAATTGATCTATTATAGTAAACACTATCTTATTATTATATGATGGAACTAATGATGTAAATTATTATCTTTGTATGAAAAAAAAATGTGATTATATAAATTGATCAAATATTATTTTACGGTATTGATAAATCAATGTGATTAAATATTTTTTATTTTCATCTATAAACTTTAAATTAATCATGTTGTTGCTCCTGAAGAAACACAACTCTGCAAATAATTAATAATTTACCATAAAACATACTCCTCAAGAGTTAATGTTTCTAAATAATAGTTTGTTAGCTCCTGAAATAGGAGAACACTTCTAATATTCTACAAGAATATTAATTGCTTCAGAAGAGCGTGATATTATAATTTCAATATTTTAGAAGAATACTAATCGATTTCTGGATAAAAGCACGAATTATAATTTTTAATATTCTTTATATTGATATATTGCTCTTGAAAAAACAAATATATATGGTTCCTGAAGAGCTAATGTTTCAAAATAATAGTTCGTTATTGGTTCTAAAGTTGCACAATATTATAATTAATATTTCGAAAAAATATTGCTTGCCCTTAGAGAGCATGAATTATAATTTCAATATTTCAGAAAAATATTAATATATTGCTCTTGAAGTAGTTATAGTAAAGTATAACGTACTCTCGAAATAGCATATTATAATTCTTATTAATATCCTAGTTAGATAATCTAACATAAATATTATTTTTACTCTTGAAGAGTAAATCCTTACATAATATATTACTCTAAACAATAATATGTAATTACTCATGAAGAGCGTGATATTATTGTTATTTTGGAACGAAGTACGATTCAAATATTTGAATATTTCTAGAAATATTGCAGAATTGTTTGAATCAATTAATACAAATCAGTATTTTTGAAATATTGTGTTGCTCTCAAAGAATCATATTTTAAATTTATTAATATTTTTGAAGAATATTATGTGATTATTTTTTAAGAATCACAACTTAAACATTACAATTAAATATTGTATTGATCCTAGAGAATTACAATTTTAATTAAAATGTTTCTAAAGAAGCAATATTTTATTTATATTAATATTCATGAATCATGAAGAATATTGGTTTGAGACTTCAGAAGAGTCAATATTGTGTAATATGAAAGGATAAAATTACTTGTTAGTAATTTATCCTCCATTAAATAAAAAGAAAAAAAAGAAAAAAAAAACCCTACAAAGTTTGTAATAGTATTTTTTAAATTGGTACAATATACTAAATTTTAGTGACAATTTTGATAAATATTGTTTTGAACAAGAAGTTCAATAACTCTTATATTTTATTATTTGGTATGTTCAGTTAGATCATCACTAGATCAATAATGATGTGAAATTGAGAATTCTAACATTCAATGAAGAATCGGAAGTTTCTTCAATCTAATGAATTCATATATAATATTTGTTCTCTTTTATCAAAAAATGATCATCACTAACTAAAATATGGATTGAATTCCCTGTATTTCTGAAATTAATCAGGATGATAAATGGAGCACATCATCCTTCACGTTGGCCATCTAGATATTATTTGTATCTAATAAATTTGATACATATATTAGATAATTTCATAGTGTTCGTAACTTGAAGATTACGAAATTAATGTTCAAATTATGAGCATAATTTTCAAATTATGTAATCAAGATTGTATCTTGTTAATGCTGGTGGACATAATTCTAATGTTTTAATAATTGTTAGTTGGGATGTTCATAAATGGTTCAACAATGTTGGTTGTTGAACGCCTCCTATTAATTTAATTAAGAGCAAAGTACTTCCCATTTTTTGTTTAGGGAATGCTTTGATGCATCATGCCAACATCAAGTTCTCCTTATTATGATTGGCTTGTGGTCAGGGTTGATTTCATCTAATTATTTGATAGTGCAATATATGTACAATTAACCCACCACATTGCACTAAGATGAAAAGTAAAGAATGATGAGAATAAATGTGTCATTTGAACCCTTATACCAAATGTGTGATATTTTATAATACAGTAAAAATGATTATCAATTTGATTAGACAAATCTCTCAGCATTGGGGGAGGAATTATGAAATTGGAAATAAAGCACAAATGCATCAAATCCTCGCAAAAGATAATTCGAATCAGAAGTTCGAAAGATAATTTGTTTAGATATATTTATTGGCCAAAGAGATCAACAATATCTGACATACATCTTTAAATACTCCAAGTCGAATTAATGCCATGAAGGACACATAGTTAATATTAGTTTTAATAAATTTATGGCACGTCTAAAGCGTAATGATATTCAATTATAATGTAAAAACCTCCAAACATAAATGGAGCAATTAGAAAAGACGGTCCCATTATAGAGGCATACACTCTTGATAAATATTTAAGCATAACATACTATAAAATCTTACAAGACGTTCAGGTACCTGATATGAAAATTGAGATATTTCAATAAATTAAGTCACTATTGGAAAAGAAATAGAATCGAAAAAAGAAATGAAATGATGTACTGCATCATATTATGAATAGTGATGATCGAAATAAATTCGTTGAAATATATCGATCGAAGAAATAATTGGTCAAATAAAATGATATGATCAGACTAAAATTTAGTAGAGAAANATTGGAAAAGAAATAGAATCGAAAAAAGAAATGAAATGATGTACTGCATCATATTATGAATAGTGAGGAATCGAAATAAATTCGTTGAAACATATCGATCGAAGTAATGATTGGCTAAATAAAATGACCCGATCATACTAAAATTGAATTTCCTAGAGCAACCTGAAGTTTCTGAACGTAATCCTAGTAAAATTAAACTTATTACAGAAACCTTAAATTTTTGGATCTACGATCTGAACACATTAGGTGTATACTTATGCAAAATGAAAATGGGAAAAAGTAAGTTGTAATGTCAAATGTACGACTCTTTACATAAAGAGTTTTGCGAGAACTTGTATAAATAGATAATTATCAAGTGGTGGATATAATCACAGATCCTTACTTTGTTAGTGTAACAATGCATGAAATTTGATATGCATATAATAAATGTAATTATAGTCAACTTATCTTATATAAATTTAATATTATCCCAAAAGGATTTAATATGTTTGAAGCATAATTCAAGTGATATTATTACGAGGGGGAGTAAATACACGTTGTACTCTTTTTTCCTTGACCAAAGTTTTGTCACATTGGATTTTCCTGGCAAAGTTTTTAATGAGACAACTTTTGTGACAGATTCAAAAGAATAATGTACTCTTTTCACTTATTAAAAATTTTCCCATAAGTTTTTCCTAATAAGATTTTAACGAGTTTTATTCTTTGTGTAATGATGTTCTTAACCTAAAATGCATTTACCCTCATAATAACTCGTATATGTTTGAGACTCATGAAGAGATCTACAAGAGTTATTTTTCAAATTATCATGTTACTATAGTCATCAAAGATTGATAAATATTTCGTATGAAGATGACATTATTTGAAGACATTGACATACAAAATATCAATATTGATATACAAGATATGGATCGTTTGATACAAAAATTGAAATCAGGAGGAGCAGCTATACTTTTTTTTTTCTTTGATCAAGTTTTGTCCCACTAGATTTTCTTGATAAGATTTTAATGATTCAACATTTTATTACTCCAAATTATTTGTCTTTTTTTTCATTTATTGGTGTTTTTTTCATCGAATTTTTGCCAAACAATGTTTCAATGAAATAGTTATTGTGCAAATAATTATCACAAAAGGAGTGTTATAAAATAATGAGATAATTATTAATGATTATGTGTTATCGTGATAGAATATAGATAGATAAGTCTTATCTAGTGTAAAAAGTCTATTTCATTATAATTGTAACTCTCATTTTGAATCTTATAAATACGAGTCTTGATTATTAATAAATACACACTTGAGTTTTGACTCTCTACTTTTATCTCTATTTATTCTCTATATTTTTCTTTTATTCCCTATATTTCTCTTTTATTCCTTTAATTTTATAATTTTATAACATATCTATATTTATTGAAATAATTTTTTAGAACTTTTAGGTACTTAATCATTAAGAATTTGAACTATTTTTATTTTTAAATTTTTTAATTTAAACGCAAGTTTTTTTTTTTTTTATGTTTTGAGTGTTTATAGAATTTTCACTAAAAATACTAAAACGTCAAAAATACATTTTGAATTTTATGTTATAAGTTTAACTTTATTTTCGAAAATATATGTTCAGAAAATATCAGACCAAATAAGTTTTTAGTGTGTTGTAAAATTGAAAATTAAAAAGCAGCTTGAAAATAGCATTTTCAAGCTAAACGTACCCTCAATTTTTCTTCTTTAATAGCATAACTTTCAGATGTTGCATTGACCCAGACGAAGAGTTGGGTCACTTAGTTCAATTGCTAATCTTGTGGTTCGATTGACCAGTCAACTCCTATAAAATATAATAATAATTGTCATTCACTAAATTAATCTTAGGTTATTTTACAATCTTTACTCCAAAATTCAAGAAAATGAAAGATTTTCAAGATGGAAGTCAAATAAAACACATTCACACAATATGATGACATTGTGTTCTCTACATTTACACTTTTAGCCCCAGATTGATAAAAATTAAAATTTTAATTTTAATTTAAGTTAAAGTGAACAATTAATTTTACCACATATTTCAAACAACTTTTCAATCACATAGGACAAAAGGGGATTGTGAATCATTGACAAAATACAATATAGGACAAAAGGGGATTGTGAAAAAAAAAAATAGAGGAAGAGATAAAAATTTGCGCCTAAATAGATAAGCGACTATTTAAATTCTAAATAAAATTTTAGATCAACGATTATTTCATTAAAATCCAACAGGTTTTTCAATTTTTAACTGTATCGATCGTTGACATGCCCTTCAGATTCAGATCATGGGGTTTTCATTAAACCACACGTTACGTTCGAGTTCAAAAACTATAACTGAAACTATCCAATTCTTAAGTCTCAACCAGACAGACGAATTTAATACTTTGTAAATAAACGTTATATTCGAGTTTAAAAACTATAACCGAAACTATCCAATTCTCAACGAGACAGACGAATTTAATACCATGTAAATAAACATTACCTGTAGAAGAAAGTTCATTAGCAGTTAGAAGGGGATGTCAATGAATATCGAAATTAATATCAAGAATCAATAAAACCAATTCAAAATTCGCCTAATATCCAAAACTATCCAAGCCAGTACATAAGCATTTTATAAATCCCATTTGTGGACGCGCCCAAAACCATGAAAAAGGAAATTTGACATATCATGATCATTGATGGTCATCATTTGGAAAAAAATAATGTTTTGAATAGTAAATTTTTGAAAAATGTTGATTAAAAGGTAGGAAAAAATTGAATTTATGTATAAAATATTTTATTGTGTGAATATATAATAAAAAATGAGTATACATATAAAAAAAAGAATATTGAATTAAAGATCATCAAACAGGGGCAAACTTAATGTTCTCTAGTTTTGCAAAACCCAAACCAAAATGTTGATTAAAAAGTAGAAAAAAATTGAATTTATGTATAAAATATTTAATTGTGTGAATATATAATAAAAAATGAGTAAAGAAACGAAATTTTCCAAGAGCAAATTAAATTCCGGCAAAAGAACTTCATATCAAAATTTCCAGAATGGTATCAATTATCAACAAAGAATAATCAAGAGACAGAAACCATATAAAGAAGAATTTGATACAAGAAATAAAATTAAAAAAAAAAACATAAAAATAGAAACCCATATAATTGTTCTACACAAATCAATTTTGAAATAAAATAAAAGTCTCCAAACTGTACAAAGCTAGAGCCATAAAATTATGTTATATCCAAAGAACTGAAAGTGACCAAACAGAAGACTTCAAGGGTACGTATCAACTTTTCCACAACACACTGAAGAATATTAAGAAACACATTTAGCTCTGAACATTGAAAGATGCCCTCATCATTCATAAAATGGCTCCTCTCTATCCTTCCAAAATATAAGTTCCTGCTCTTTAGCAAATCAGCAGATTTTAAGTACTCATGAAAATAGGTCGAATATTTGACAATTTTGGTTGCGAAAATTAGACGTTGAACAAATTTAACCACCAGGAATGTGCAAACATTAGGAGATGTCAACAGATCCAGTTCTGTTGGTGCTGAATATCATAACTGAGCTATCACACCAATGAAGAGAACAAATATAAAAGCCTCTCGTTAGCACAGATGGTTCAACATTGCAAAAGGGTAAAACCATTAACCATGCCTGAGACAAAATCCAATTTCATTGGAAAATCCAAAATCAAATACAAAAAGATAGTCTATAGCATAAATTGGAAGACTTTAACACACCCCCGTCAACCAATAATCATCCGGGACAAGTCATTTTCGTGAACAAGAATTACTAGGCAAAGGAGTATCGTAGTCAAATAAAGCTCTCACAAACCCTTCCCAAAAACAGGATTATGGAGACCTGTTTATAATTTAAGTTGCAACATGCCGAAATAGATAATACATTATCCAAAGAAACGAGTTCCAGCAACATTTCACGGCCACCATTGCATGTCAAGTTCCAGTTGCTGATCGCTACTTGTACAAATGAGAGCCCATACAAGCCGGCATGAAATATGGAAATACCAACAGGACAAACACATCATGTCACTCTTGAGACTTATCTGTTTCCATGGGCTCCGCCGGTGATTCATTTCCAGATTCATTGGTGTTTTGGGCAGGGCTTGAGTTAGGGTTCTCAGCCCCCTGAGATTGGGACTCGCCTCCTCCTTGAGAGGATGCTGGTGAGGGTGTTTCAGGAGGAGCAGGCTTCACTGGCTTTGGCTTCATCATTATTGGCCTGCAAAATCTGTCAACGAAAGTTGCATTTTCATTGAAGACGCATAGTTGTAATGTATTAGATGGTACATAGAGAACCAAAAAAACTGTCGTACTAGCAAGCTATTTAGCATCTTCCCCACTGTCTCAAAGATAGAAAGATAGCATTTAGACTGCAAACCCACTACTTTGAATAGAAACCGGGTAATAATCTCTCAACAATTAAGTGGAGTACCTATCAAGAGCTTCAGCTTTTTTCCTGACATCGGCTGAGAAAAGAACTGGCGTTGCATACTTAGGAAGTGCATCCTGCTGCTGCTTTTTCTCTCTCAGCCATGCCTCAGCTTCGACACACTCATTCAAAACCTGGAAAAGGAAGACAGTAAATCACAATCCATTAATAGTTGTACCATTTACGTATAACACGAGCCTACTTTCAAGGGGGAAGGGGAGGACACCAGAGAGGATACCTTTTGCTTATCAGCCAAATCAATGTGATCAAATTTGGGATCATTCGACATAGCTGCCTCTCTGTAACTGTTGATGCAATAAATAAGTTGATCAATTACGGGTCCCCTCTCCATATGCTCCTTGAATCGCTCCTCTATGGGGTCACCTTGCTGCAGGATATTTATTTCAAATTCATAAAACAGTGTCCTCTTATAAAGGTCAGAAAACAAAGATGCGGTAATCACTAACAAACAAACAAGATTACCTTCTTGAGTTCCTCCAGCTTAGCAATATAGACACCTTTGGTTTCATCCTCGCCATCCTCATACAACCAATCTTCCACCTCTTGGAGTTTAGCCATTAACTGCTCTCTCTCTGAATCCACTACGAACTCTTGATATTTGTCAGTAAGCTACAGAATTAAAAGAACAGTCAATACCTTCTATCTTTTAATAGAGCTACCCATGTTTGAAGTTCTGGCATAACAAACACTCCTAACATATACCTTATTCCGCATATCATAAACATAAGCTTCCACAGCATTCTTTTTCTCCTTTGTTTCTTCCATAATACGGTCCTGCAAAGCCATCTCAAATTCCTTTTCCACCGCCTTTTGCACCTCTTCAGTTCCCATTCCTCCATACACTTGTTCTGAAACAGGCACACTAGTTCTCTTAACCTTTTTCTTCGGCACCTCCACCTGATGAACATAAACAAAGGTAAAACAAATTAGAAATGTTTACTAGTCCATCGATAGATTTATATAAATTAACACCCTTGAAATTCAGGGAGATTCCGGACAAAGTAGAAATTCAAGACACGAATAGAATAAAACTACCCTTGGAAATATGTACCATTTCTTTTATGGTATAGTTTACAATCTTATATTGCCAATAGAACATTAAGCCCTTGTTTGACAACCATTCTTTTTTCACTCTCTCATTTTCCACCACACGTTCTCGCAGTAAGTATTCTTTGCATAAACCCAAAATTTTTCCTTATTTTTGAATCACAAGTTCTCCCAAAATTTACCATTTTAAAACTCATTCTTTCCAAAACAAAATTCTGTCACAACAACCAATTATGGCAACAAATAAGAATCACGGACAAGCACGCAACAGGCAACATGGACACGCTGGCTACACATCAAGGAAACATTGTTAAAAATTAATATAAATATTTTTTATTTTATTTTGTAGAGCAAATAGAGAATTGGAGATGATAAACTTTGGGGAAGATGAACAGTTAAAAAATGCATAATGAAGAGTTCTTTTGAAAAAGGTGATGTTCCAAAAAAAGATTAATAGAAAGAGAAGAGAATGAGACAAAAATATTGAGAAAGAAAATGTATATGTGGATTCTGCATTTAATGGGCCAAACCTTCTTTAATACCAATAAAAGAATAAAACCCAAATTAGCAAAATTTAACCAGTTTTAAAAAATGTTTTTAAAACCGACCCGAGCATCGACCTGAAAAAGGTTAAGGGTCAAAAGGTTCAAACCGAGGTCAAACCAAATGCAATAAATAAATACACACAAATAATAAAATATTATAACTACAATATTTTATTTAAAATTTTCATACAATTAGTTCAAATTAAATAAAAATCATTTTTTTAATTAAATTTATTATTATACAATTAATCTCTGACACTTCAGGAACTAATAATTAATATATTGAAATAATTTACTTTGTTAAAATTGAAATCGTTTGCGCCCATAGAAAAGAATGTCTAACATTATTATGCCAATAATGAAGTGAATTTAGGTTAAATTTAAAATTTGAATAAATAAAAAGATTTGAGGTGAAAATTTCTATTTACTTTGTTGGCCCAAAATGAAAAGCCAACAAGCAATCGTTTGGAAAATAATTTTTACGGGGAAATTGAACGTGTAACCTACATTGGAAAGCTTTTCTCTAATTTGAAGGGAGGTGAATATATAAAACAGTAGGCAATTCCTTATTCATTTATAGGCCTTTCACTTTAGTTTATGGGCCCAATATGAAAGTTAAAAAAATTTAAATTAGAAAACCTTAAAAAAGGGAAAAACCAGTAGCGGGTCACGGGTTCCTTCTAAACCGGCCGGTCACGAGTTCCAGGTGATTTTTTAACTAACGGGTTTATAATTAAAGTCAAACCAGATTCCGGTCCTATTCCGGATCTTTCCAATTGAACCGACCGATCCGGTTTTCAAAACATTGGTTTTAGGTTTGAAATTTCATTTTACATCCCCTATCCACAGACTCGGCCGTCAACCGTCTCGAAAACACCCTACTCTTGCGTAACCCAGTATATCAGCTAGCTATCTTCTTCCTTTACTATCGCTAAACCCTTGGATGTCATCTCTCCTTCCCTTAAGGTAACTTTATTTCATTCCCTTTTATTTCGATTATTTTGAAATTGATATGTCATGTCAATGCCATCATAAAAGGTAGACAAGCCACTTGGCGTGTTAGACGCTTATCGCTGAATGATATACGTTTGACACTGAAGCTCTGGTGCCCGTGGTATCCTGGTACTTTTTAAAAATAATCCCACCAGTACCTTGGTGTTGCTTCTCAGAACAAAAATAGAAGGAATCACAAACATCGAACCCAACCCAAATGTTGACCCACCTAAGCCACCAAGTCATCATTCGAACCAGTGGGTCATTTAGGTCTTTGTTTATACAGATTAATAGCAGAAAACCCCCCTAAAAATGTTTCCATTTGCAATATATCCCCTACCTATTGAAAATCGCAAAAAACCCCTCTATTTGAAATTTTTTGTGCGAAAACCCCATACCGTTAAATTTGCCATTAAAAAAAAGCAAAAATGCCAAAATTAAAATAAAAAATGGAATTTTAGTATCTAAACTTTTTATTTTTATACAAATTATATCCAATTTTTTTATGTACCACCACGGTCCCAAACAACTTTATTTTCCACCCCACCCCACTTCATCTTATTCCCAAAAACTTTATTTTTTTATTTAATACCTTCTAAAACCTTCCTAAACCCCTCACCCCAAATTCCTCATTCTTTTTCTCATTCCCAACTTTAAAACCCTCCTACTCCAATCCCCAACCTCTAGTGGCGGCCACTACGTGCAGCCATCACCGGCCAACCACCATCACCAACCAACTTTATAATTGGGGCACTTGTGCAAGTTCCTATGTATCTATTGTGGAACTTCAAATTTTCATTAAACCTAACATCAACTTCAGGTAACTCTCTCAATTTTTTTTGTGGGATTTCTCTTTTGCATAGAAATCTTTCAATTTAATCTCAAGAACACCAGCACTAGATCTGTTCCAAAATGTCGTATTTCCTCAAACCAATTGTTTCTGCTAGACATGACCGGTCGGAGAGTTCTGCAAATGCTTCTAGGGAGGCTCAATTTTTTGGTTGAGAGGAAGCCCATCAGAGAAGGCAATTTTGTGAAGCTTTAAACGAGATACAGCCAATTGATCCAAAATAGTTTTGTGATGAACCGAAAATGGATTTCAAGAAACATGTTGAAAAAAATGAAGGCCAAATGTTTGGTGAAACGAGAGAGATATGGAGGTGAGGTTTATGGAGAAAAAATAGTTGGTTTCATTAAGCTAGTAGTTGCGAAAAATCTAAGAAACCAAGCCCACAAGAGACACCAAGAGGTGGAGTCCTCATATTCCCGCTAGGATTTGACAGTGTAGTCTAGTTCGTTTGCACACCTTCAACTGCAAAATTTCAATTCAAGAATCCAATCCTTAACTAGTGGATTTAGGATTGGAAAGAGGGTTTTAAAATGTAATCTTGGGAATGACAAGAAATGAGGGATTTGGAAGGGTTTTGGGGATTAAATAAAATAATAACGTTTTGGGGAAGAAGATAAACATGAGTGGGATGGAAAATAAAGTTTTAAAGGTTTGGAATTGTGGATGGTACATAAAAAAATTGGTATAATTTGTAAAAGAATAAAAGGTTTAGATACTAAAATTGCAATTATTACTTTTTAATTGTGGCATTTTTATTATTTTTAATGACAAATTTGACGGTAGGGGGTTTTCGCACAAAATGTTTCAAATAGTTTTCTACGATTTCCAATAGGTACGAGGGTATATCGCAAATGGAAACGTTTCTACGAGGGTTTTCTGCTATTAATCCTTGTTTATACCTTTGAATTATTAAAAAAATACTATTTACGTGTTTTTTTTTCAAGATTAAATGGATTGCTATCCATTAAAATATATTGAATTTTCTCTTTTGATTTTTCACAAATGATATATAGATATTAAAAAAAAATTCCAAGGTTTGTGGCTATAAGTCGAAAATTATATTTTTTTAAACTTTTTTAAACTTTTGTGCAATAAATCATTTTTTCAATTGAAATTTTGAAAGGCTTATACCTGTTTAGTTTCGTTTTTGGTCAATATAAAGCCATAGCCTAGTGGTTCAAAGCTTCTGATATGTACAAGAGGTTCTGGGGAATAAAACCCCACTGAAATTCTGGAAAAGTACAGATAAACCCCAGGTTAAAATGAACCAAATTGCCTGTCTTAAATAAAAACCGAGTTTAATAACTGTTTACTTGCTGATTGGTCGATATATACCAACCAGACAGGACCAGGATGTGGTTCACTGGTTTCCTGGTCAAACCGGCTGTCTGGGTTTAATAACTATGGAACGATCCACTACATATCCTCTCCCTCTCTCACACAAAGAGCACAACAAATGAGAAGACAAACAAGTACACAAAACACTCTACATGAAAAACAGGGATGTTAACATCATGATAACAAGAGAATAGTGTCTAGCTACAACAATATTTTTTTATTTTCAAGCTTCTGATTGTACTTTCACAAAGTCCAAAGGTACATGACAAATAGAGTTCACTTCTAGATGCTAGGGTCTGTTTTACTTCCTGACAAACTTCCGACTATCTTAGTAACCTATTTTTTTCAAAATCAGACCAGACATCAGTAAATGGGTCAAGGGTCGAAGGTTCAACCAGGGTTGAACCAAAAGTAAATTTTATATACTTTCATACATCATAAAAATCTTATAAAAAAGCCTTGCTCTCTTGATTCTTTATGGGCATAAACTTATGAAAAAAGAATGGGGAAATACAATAGAGAAAGGGAATATAATTCAGGGAGAGAAGGAAGAAAACCGAACGGAAAATCTTGAATTAGAACCTTTAAGCTTACCGCAAAGCAAAGGTAGTGAAGAAATAGTTGAAGGGAGATGAATATTACAAAGAAGCATTAAAATTTTCATCCCAGATTTCAGAGGTTCCAATTTAGAAGATTCTAAGAGCTTTGTAACCGATTTTTTCCCACAAAACAAACTGGCCTCACCGATTTTTTCCCAGTTAGACAGCCAGTTGACTGAGTTTAGCACCAGTTCTTAATCAAACAGTTTTTCATAGGTAACCAGACTGGTTCCTAGTTTTTCCGGTTGAACTAACTGGTCCACTGTGGTCTCAAAAACATAGTTAATAACCAGAGAACTTGTCAAGTTGGACAAAAAAAAAGTAGTCAACATACAATAAAGATACATTTCCATGATGATTTTTAAGCTTTAGAATGATACTATTCATAAAGTCACATAAACTGAGTTTGGTTCTAGAATGCTATGGTCTGCTTTCTTCCTGTCAAAAATAAGGCAAACATCCAGTTCCTTTCTAAGAGATACAAAAATGGATACGCGCGCATCATAACTTTCCTCTTGCAGGTTTTTATGGCCCAGTATTTGGTAAAATTGTAAGCATTCATAAATCATAAACAATTTTCTATTATAGCATTGTGGCATTAAAGTTAATTACTCTAGAAAAGCAACATGTTTACATCTCTTCCAGAGAAAGAAAATACACATGACAAGACACGCAGAGAGAGAAAGAGAGAGAGTTCAATTATTCAGACAAGAAATCATAAAGTTAGGACAAAATACAGACAATACTATGATAATCATTGTTAACTCACCTTAGTGTCCGTTTCCATCTGAACAGGCTTATCCCCCGACTCGGGAACACCATTTTCAGCTCCAGGGGCATCAGCTTTAGCATCTTGAATATTTACGTCGGTTTCAGGAGCACTTGGTGGCAAAGAATCACCAGGAGCCTCATTTGTTTCCATATTCGTCGGTTTCTCCACCGACTCTTTTACAACTGGCACTTCTACTTCTTCCTCTTCCAAAAGCTAATTCAAATACCAAGAAACATCATCTACAATCAAAAATATCAAGATTTGGACTATCATAGAAAGTTAAAAGAACTTCATGAGAGAACTTACAGTAGCTGACTCAACCGAGACAATACCATGAAAGCTTAGACGTATTTTGACCTTCAGTTTTAACCGTTCTCCATTTGAGGATGGGAACGGTCCAATCTTGAACCAAAAAATAATAATTAAAAACAAGGGCAGTGTTAAAACGCAAAAAATTGTCCAGGCTACCCTGTGAATGGAATGAATGGATATCATATAAATTACCATGTAAGTGCTTATCTTAGCCGGTGCCTGCAATTCGCTAACATCAGCATATTGAACGTCGATTGTGAAAGTACCAGATCTGTAGAATGTCAGAGCCTTCATACTTGGTATCGGATTACCCTTGGGGAACACAACAGTGATCTGCTGATTATCCACGGCTCCATTCTGTGTGTCTGGAGCAGAACCTTTCCATGACAAAGCAATGGGAAATGGAAAGCTCTCATTGACCTGCACAGAAAAACGTTGACCAGGTCTTAATCCAGATGCCGTGTAGTAATGTCCGCTAAATTCAGACAGCAAGATTGTTCTACACAGAGAGTTTTAAATCACATTTATCTAGTATCTTGTACAAAGAAATTGTAATAGATATGCATCAGTCCACTAATGAGACTGTAGTGCACTGTAGATTTCGTCCAAACCACACACACCCTTTGGTTGCCCATTCTAAGGTATTAGTCATAACAAGAACACATGCAACATAAGCAATTGTAAGGCACCTTCCTAGAACTTAAACTCCAACCCACTATCTCCATCTCTATCATGAAATAGCACAGTTCATAAAGAGACACATTTTAAATGGATTTATAGCAACCCAGAACTGTTAACCATCACAAAAGAACCTATGACCCTTAGAAGTTTAATCTTTTTCTTTTCATAACTAAAAGTCAGCTTCTAAGTGCATTTTTGGCTTTTGTGTATGTGTGCGCATGCCTGAGAAAGAGAAAATGCATTAAGGGCCCGTACATGATTGTCGTGGCCTCAATTATAAGAATCATTACCTGGAATTCGCGCACTTTAAATGTGGGACTAAGAATAGCACATTGTAAAGCACATCCTTTGGCAACACTTTCACTTGCATTCATTGTACGCCTGGGCTCCTTACCAAAGAACTCTGCCAATATCTTCATAATAGCAGGAACTCGAGAGCCTGAACCAACGACCTCTACTGTGTGAATATTCTCGACAGTGAGACCAGCTTCTGCGAGAGCCTTCTCCAATGGCTTTTTAACACGCTCCA
Organism: Fraxinus sp. 1973-6204; assembly: GCA_903798365.1. NCBI lineage: Eukaryota > Viridiplantae > Streptophyta > Magnoliopsida > Lamiales > Oleaceae > Fraxinus > Fraxinus sp. 1973-6204. Next base: position 2,196 of record CAIGRR010200037.1, on the reverse strand, counting down.
ATATTGGAACACTAATTTGCTCAAATTCCTCTCTCTTAATGTGACCTCTTACATCCTTTTCATCCATCAAGCACTCAATGTTCAAAGGTGCCTCAGGATTTGCACTGAGAACCTTTTTCAACTTCTCACAAGCAGCACGAAGCCGAAGGCAAGCCCTGGCATTCTGGAAGACATCAATCTTGTACTCCTCCTTGAACTTTGCAGCAAAGTGCTGGAAAATAACTTCATCAAAATCCCTTCCGCCGAGGGACCTGTCAAAAGAATGGGCCAATATCTTCAGCTGACCTTTCTTTAAAGCAGCAATGCAAACTTGCATACTACCATGCCCAACATCGACAAAAGCAACATGTAATGGGTCATTCTCGGGTAAGTCAGTCTTGTAAATACCATAGGCTAAAGCAGTAGCAGTAGTCTCATGAAAAAGCCGGAGAGGGTGCAAACCAGCTATGGTTGCAGCATCTATAACCGCTCTCCTCTGAAGGTCAGTGAAATAAACAGGTATCCCAATGCAGCAATCTACAACTGCTGCATTCAAATTCTTTTCAGCAATGCTCTTCAAATCAGAAAGAACCATTCCCAGGACCTGGATAGGTGTAAACGTCCTCATTTCTCCCAAATATCGTACATGGATCAAAGGATATCCATCAGGCCCTTCGGTCACAGAAAAAGGTAATGACTTGAGATCCTGCTGCAACTCAGGATCCGAAAACTGGCGTCCAATCAACCTCTTTATTTGGGATATTGTACTTTTGGGATTCATCATGCTCGAAGCAGCTCCTGCCGTTCCAAGGAATCTCTGCTTGTCACCAAAGCATACGACAGCAGGAGTCTCACGCTTGGACTCATCATTAAGAACAACATCAATACCTCTTTGCCTTGCAACGGCAACCACACAGCTCTCATTCCCAAAGTCAAAACCCACCACACTCATGTTTGCTGACTGAGCAAAGTTGCAGAAAGAGTGTATCAAATTCAACAAAATACCCAACGACCTGTAGAACAAAAATTATCACATTCAATGTTTCATCAAACTTGTCCAGTTCTCTTTCCTCTTTGGAACAAACGCAGCCATAAAACAACTGAGTAATTTTGCTTTAGCTACACGACATCATCTAATATGTGTGTGCATGACATCAGTGATGACAGCTTGACAATAATAAAAGCAAGACAACTCAAAGAGCCTTGCATGTGGCGATACTACAACTAGTGTACAGTTTCCATCTCATATTCAGATTCAACCTCAATCTACATAATACGTTGTAATCCACATTGACTTCATGCATTGCGAGATTGAAAATTATGGTGCTTAAAAAACACCACTTATGCAAGTAAAGCTGGAAACTGCCGCACACTTCTTATTACATGTATGGATTGACATGAAAAGAACAGTGAAGTTAAGATCATATTAAACAAAAATCAATCATTCCCTTGTATACACCAATTTCATTGTGCTCTCCTGACTATAATACATAACGTGTTAAAATCAAGAAATTTCAAAAGTAGCATCAAATCAACTAAAAAAAACCTCGTGGGAGGCAATATCCTTGTTATTTCCTCACAACCAAACCCACGGAATTAGATCCATAAAAAGAGGGGGAAAAAAACAAAACAAAAAATCTAGAATTCGCATGTGCGTGTTAATTTGAAATCAATAACGGATTAAGTAGCTAACCAGATTAGAAAAGGATTAATATCTTATTAGATCTGAAAACATTTTACACAGAAAAATAGAAATTGAGATTCAAAAAACACAGTACCTTAGGATAGATCGAGTGCGCCGCGGCGTAAAAGAGGAATTTCTAGAATTATCTTCAGATTCGTAAAAAATAAAAAGGGTTAAAAAACTCTCCTCTCTGTACTTGTTTGATACGTGTGGTTTTGTGGAGAGGATGTATACATTACACAGTTTACGCTCAATCGCAGCCGCTTCTAGAAAGATCTTCCTGTTGTGAGAATTCTTTCGTGTGTGGGCTTCTCGGGTCATGGACCTATGGCCCATGGCTTTCTTTGTTTATTCATGGGAAACAATACATAACTCTTAATTTTAAACATCACATTTCATAAATAACAAACTCATTAAAATATTTCAAAAATCAGGTGGTAAATAAATTTATTAAATATTAAAATATAATATAATATACATTAATTATTTCTACCCATGCCACCTCACCTACCACATCCTATCACCCCACTCCA
>CAIGRR010199991.1:0-10561 GCA_903798365.1 Fraxinus sp. 1973-6204 | reverse complement strand
TACTTTCAATATAGATAAGAATATTTTGAAATGAAACGAATTTATAATAACATACCCGATCAGACTATAATTCTTCACGAATTCACTCAGTCGATTTTTTTGATTCGTGACCTGGATATTCGAGTCGTGACCTGAATGTTCCTATTAACGGCGCCTCAGAGATTCTCAGTTGCTGTAAAATGGCAATTTCACAAATCTGTGGTTTTTAATCATCTGATGCGTTACGAAATGTATTTTGAGAGGTTATATGGTTAAAACGGAGAATCCGGAATTAATGTAATCTCATGGCTGTTTTTTAGAAAGCTGTTATATATAATCCGTATTTATTAAAATATATGATGTATAGTTGTATGTATATGTCAAGTTCTGATTTTAGAATTTTGAAACATGATTTGTCATTTTTGAAATAAGCAAAGGAAAACCTCTGACTAGTGTATTTTTCCCTAATTTTTATGTTATATCTCTGATAATGATTTACATCTTAAAAAATCTTAAGGAAGATATAAAAAGATTAATTCACGTTTCGTATTTTTAAGTAAGTAAAATAAGTATAAAATATTTGTCTATCATTTCAATGCAAGCACGTGAGTAGAATAATTGGATAAAAATTGCCTTTTAGAGATAAAATGTACTAATAAGGATAATATTGCAATAAAAAACATAAGTGCAAAAATGAACAAATATTAAACATTTTAATTAAAATTAAAATGTGAGGTAATTATAATAAACTGTGATGAAATGTGTATATAAGAATTACCTTTATTTACACTTATTGACCTCGAATAACATCTAGTTTTTTATTTTTTTATTTTTTTCCCCCTCCGAAAAGATACAATTTTAGCTACAGCTATTTTCTGATTGTGTAAATTACAGGTGCCAACTCTACAGAACTGCTGGTACAAAATTGAGGCAAAACGCACCACGTGAGCGGCGATCTCTGTTTGTTTGTTTGTTTTTGTTTTTTTTTTTTCGCGTACCATATTCTCTCACAAGAATCTCGTATGAACAAAATTAGACGTGAGTAACCCGTCAGTTTTTCAGGTTCATCACATCTTAATCTCTACATTCTTAGAAATTTTTGTTTTTGTTAAATTTTGGCTTCATAGATTGATCATGAATGAAATTTGATTAATTTTTTGCTAATGTGGTCAATTCAAGTTCATTTTTAAACTGTATAATTGGTTAATTCAGTGTTCAATTTGTTCCAGGTTCTATGTGGGCTTTAGTTATTTGTGGTTGATTAAAGTGATTGTTTATGTTGTTCGTTGAAGTTGGTGAATTAGCGGTTTAGTACTGTTGCATGCAATGGCTGATGATATTTCAAGGGATAATAATTTGATGGATTTTCATTCGATTAAATCTTTGGACCCACATGTTGATTTCGGTGTAAGAATTGGGTCTTCGTTGAATAATTTAGAAACTGGTGATGTTAGGATAGAGGAGAGAATTCGCCAACTCATGTTTGTTGCTACTCGCGTTAGGCTGCAGAAGTCTCACCAAGTGCAAGATTCTAGGGAAATTAGAAACTTTTTGGGCGAGGTTTTGGTTAATTGGGATAGAGAGAAAGGTGGAAATGATAGAATTAATGTTGAAGAAAGGACTTCCGAGAATGGAAAGAGTTTTAAAAGGGACGGTTCCCATTTGGTAGGGAAAGCATTAAAGATGTTGGATTTTGAGAATGCCAATAAGGAGGGTGGAAGCTTTTATGATTGTAATCTATGCTTTGACATGGCGAAGGATCCTGTCTTGACTTGCTGCGGCCACATGTTTTGCTGGCTTTGTTTTTATTTGCTGCCTTGTGTTTATTCGACTATTAAGGAATGCCCGGTTTGTATAGGTGAGGTGTCAGATAGTGCCGTAATTCCTATCTATAGCAATGGGTGTGCTGAGCATGTGTCTGAAGTGGAATGCGGCTTGAAGATACCTCCAAGGCCCAAAGCAAGTAGAGTTGAGAGTTTTAGGCAGCGGGGAGTGGGCCTAAGTCTGTCTTATGCTTCCGTTGCACAAGCACTAAGGGAAATTACTGGTGCAATGGGGAATCAAACAGGGCAACAAGGTGGAAATGGTAACTTCAGTTTAAACTCTGAGTCTCATGGGGTAATAAATGCAGCAGAGCCACAAAGAAATCGTGCTCTGGCGATCCGACCAGAACGAAGAGTATTATCAGAAAGAACTGCTTTTATGGCTTCCATTTCATCTGCTTTAAATAATTCAGGAAGGTCAGTTGAGGATCGTGAAACAGTTGGTAATAATTGGATTCAAGGAAGTGATGCTAGGACTTCAACCGTTGGTGTTGGAACTTCTCTTACCAGCAATTTCAATACGGTACGATCTTATAATCGGCCTCCAGAATCAAGGGTGGAGATCAATTCCGCTTTGCCCATTTCTTCATCTTCCCAAACAAGTGATGTTTCTGGTGCTGTTGAACGTTTCCTTACGTTGACAGCTATTGGGATCGATCCCCCTGTGGATCCTTCTCCATCTTCCTGGGGAAGAACCATTCCTCCAAACGCTTCAAATGTAGACAATGAAGACTTCCGTGAATCTAGAAGGAGAAGATTGAATTGAATGATTGGTTAATGAGGAAATATAGTAAATAAGGTACTCATGTAGAATAAAAAGTTAGTACCGTTGCTTAAAACTTGTAAGTATTATATTACTATTTGGGGAAGCAATTATTAAAAACATTACAGTATGTTGATATTTAGTTTTGTTAATTATTTGTGATTAGTGTTACTAACGAAAATAACCTGCTGTCACCACTCTTTCCATGTGTGACTTATGGACAAAAGCAGCTAAATAAGTAACCATGAACATTCTTTTTAGCTGAATCTTAGGTAGGATGTACATATTGGGTAGGTTGTTGCTTGTCGTTACTTGGTGCATCTGCCCATTTGTTTATTCAGATGATATTTTTCTCTATTTCTTCTTTTATTTTTAGTTTTTTTACTTGTTTTACTCATCTGTTGTTCATTATAGTAGAATGCATGACAACCCTATTCAATCTCATACTTGTGCAGCTCACTAGGTTCTGAGCTTACTTTGATCTCAAAACGAATAGATCTCCATTGTGTAAATGTTCTGAAATGAATTGACATTTAAAACTCTTCTTTTTCTTTCTCAATTTCTTCTTATTCCTTACTACCACCCTCGTCTTCCTTCCAATATTGACAGCTTATCATTTTGGCAGCACTGCCACCTTGTTGATAAATCTAAATGGCGTCTATTCTTTGAAACCTCTCCAGCTAGGAGGAAGGTAAATAATTTTGCAATCTTTTCAGATATGGTAATTTAGCTCCTAAGGGTAACATATAAATATAAAAGGCCATCTGTCACTCGTGTAACAGTTCATTTATTGGCAGCATTCCATTTTTACGCATATACAGTCTGATTGAAGGGGGAATGTTTTCCATCTTGTGCGAGCTTTTTGTTGAGGTTTTGTTTCTGCAAGCATTATATAGATTAGTGGATGGTTCGCATACTACATATTGTTGCCAGATTCCAACGTTGTGAAATGTATCATTTTTTATGGACACTTAGCAATTATAGCTACTCTTTGTTCTTGATGGATAGAATATGCTCGATTTCGATTTCATTTTTAAGTGAACTGAATGACTTTTTCCTTCAGCCCACGAAAATGTTGAACGCCCTAATTTATAGCATTAGATGTGTATTCCAATTGCAGGTGAACTATGAGAACTTAGAAAATGTCAAATTAATTGTGTTTTTTATTTGTACAGGCTGCAAGTTTACATTTTGTGGTGTATATATTAGTTTCTTGAATGCTTTCTGCTGTTCTAGAATTATGAAAATTGCCTATTCTTCATCTCCATTTTTCAATTATTGATCCCAGAGTAATTGGGGTTTATTTATTTCTTCAAGTTGGAGGAGTTGGAGAAATGTGTGTATATATATACTGTCTTATTTTCATGCTTGCTTAAACTTCCAGAGATATGTTCAATGGCTGGATATAGTGCTAAAATGCATGTAAAACACTTTTAGCCATTGATTTGAGAAAATTAGGTGGAGTTTTAAGTTCTCTGTATTGGAAAATACTGTTGTAGTAACATTTCTTGATAATTACTTAATTCTTTATTTTATATCTGTTTTTTTCATTATCAAACTTAGTTCATCTCTGCAGTTCATTATCTGCCTTCTGTGAAACCCACCTTCACCTGGGGATTGGTAAAATCCCACTTCCTGATCCTTCTATCATATTGTTCAAGTAAGAAAGTAATATATCTATGAAAAAAAGTAACTTTAATTAAATGTTAAGCTTACCAAAAAATGTAAATTACTTATTTCAAAAGTAATATCTGCCTTGCTGAGTGATTACAGTAAATAATTCGATGGATATTCGATAAGTGGTAAATTTGCTCATGGATGTTGATGGTGGTAGTAGATGATGACGAATAAAAATCTGGTCAAGACTGCCTTATGTGTCCTGTTATTATTAACATTATGTTTGATCGTTAAAATGTTTATTTATTAATTTTTATTTTTTAAGTATTTATTGTAGTTATAATTATGAGAGTGCTATTAAGTGCTTTCGATCGCTTTGCGACAACATGATTTTGGTGTTGGCGTAGAGAAAGAAGATAGATATTTCTCATATTCGATCAAGAATTAATTTGTTCTATGCAAATTTTGTTTTATAAGGTCGCAAGATTAGATATTCTATCAATTGTGAAATGTAGTTTATCTTGACCGTGACAATTTTTCGTTGTGAGTAGTGATACTAATATTATGGAAATTCATTGGAGCTTAAATCATGAAGGCTCGAAAAGTCCCTTTGGTAACTTTTGACCTTAATTGCAATAGTAATAAAAGTTGAAGGACTACACAGTGAAAATGTGAAAATAGTTTTCCAAGTAGGACAGTGCTTACCCTTCCAAGTAAAGCACGAGCCCTAAACATATAAATACAAGTCTAGGGGCATTGACATGACATCTAAACAACCGTGGCTGTCTGTCCCCTGTAGAGATAGATGGAAAGTTATTTTTTTGTTGTTCCTCTTGTTTAATTACAATCCGAAGTCCGTCCAGATCTTGTAATTGGATTTTGCTTTTTTGGTGTCCACTCACCCCTAAGGTCTACTTGAAATAATACTGAAAAAAGCTTAGGGTTTGAAATTTGGAGATCTAGAAAGAGATTGAAGTTTGTAGTTGTTCGGTCCGTAATTTGGAATCAGAAATTCAACAAGCGTCGAGGGCAATTTTCGATATTTCTTTATGTGATTAATTCGTTTTGATAGGAAAAAACAATTAATTTAGTTAGATATCGATACCAAGTTTCTTGAGTAATAGTTTTTGAAATTAAAGTGTTCTCGAACTTATTTAAGTTATTTTCAACTAACTGGCATTAGAGTGCACGAAAAAATAACTATTTTCGCATTGCAATTAATTCTTAATTATTAAATTGCAAAATTTCTAGTTGTCCAGGGTTGTTTATGCTATTTGCGTGATTAGAATTGTTTATTGAATGAGATGAATGAATGGATATGTTTTTTTTTTTTAATTTTTTAATTTTGTTTTTGTATATATTAGTTGTGGGCCTTGTGGCGTTTGGATTGTGTGTTTGGTTCTATTTTTGTAAAGTCGTATGGATGTAGGGAGATGTCATTTTAAATTTTTGTTTTTTTAATTATTTTCTAGTTAAACCCATGTGGGTATAGGTCTTGAAATATTTATTTAAAATTTATTGAAATTAATATTGGGATAGAAGATGATTGAAGAATTAAAAATAATTTTCAAGATATCGGACTACGAATCGGACGCTACATTGTCTATGACACACTTCGGTGCACAAAAAGCGAAACAATGACACCATACAAACAACATAATTGGTTGCGCTTTTTGCTTTGTCCGAGAAAATTGGCAGGTGCTATCGCCCCCATCGGCCGCAATAGGTACTTCATGTTGTAGTGCTATCGTGGCGTTGCTGGCCGATATGCAAGCAATCACCATTACAATGGTGCTAGGTGCATGGTGATAAGTGTAATTTTACATGTTAGAAAACAAGTGAATTTGTAATAATCTGGTGATAAAACTTATACCACTTGTTATGAAAAGGCAAGAAAACACGGGCAAGATGAAAATAATGAATTACACAAGAACACAAGATTTATGTAAAAATCCAAATTCGAGAATATCACAGGTAGAGGCAAAAAATTCACGATGATCGATAAAAAAATAGTACAAAAGGATCTCGCAAGACTATCAACATGTCTTAAATATGTGAGTCTCTCTATATAACTTAGATCCTCTCACTTTGATGTTCTCTCATTGCAATGCAATATTTTGCTATCATTATCTCAAGGCTGTATCATGTGAAGTACATAAGAACTCATTACAAGTGTTTTTCGATGAAGTAGAATACAAGAATTTCAATCAGAATCGTAATAGGAGATTTTTCTCCCGAACATGGGTAGCGCCCAACTCCTATCTTCTTTTTGTGCTATAGACGCCACCTAGGCACTGTGACCCGGTACTCGGACGCTCAATCTCTATCCCAACACTCCAAAATTGTTTTTCATCCATTCTAAAGTCCTTTTATTCAAACTCTTTAATTCTTAATGAAATTTGATCATTTTTCAAACCGGACATCCAAACTAAAAAGACTTTTGTTCCTTTTATCAACTAACCTACCCAATACCAATCCAAATGAGATTTTGGGTGATACTTAAACAATCTTCACCTTGACATAAATTCTAATAGAAGGAATTATTCTTCAATTAATTATCGAAACATAGTGCTCTGAACACAAAATTCTAACTCTTCCTCCATACCCCTCTGGGCATACTCAGTAATTGTGAACAAAATCCAAAGCCTGTTTATCAGCATAACTATCTTGGGCTACAAACCGACTTTAATCATCCCGTTCACTTCCAACTCCACATGCGTTACCAAACATATTCTAATTATCCTCACGAGTAACCTAATCACTACCAATTTCATTTGAGCTAACGTTTATTAAACCATAAGCAACCATATGGGCCTAATTGAACTTCTACTAAGATCTTAACACTTCTTTGGTGACAGTTTCATCAACTATAATCGTTGAACCCTGCAAGACATATAACTAAGACTTCTTATGCCCTCTTCATCACACCTGACACCATTGCTAACTTTTGGAACTCCACCTTTACCAGTAGACATGTACCCCTTTGAATCAAGAGTACCTCGAGGAGATGATGTTTTTCTTTAAGCTTGGAATATGTCTCACATCACCAAGTGTCCTGACCGTCCCCATCAAACATCTTAATTTTGACATTGTCAATAACAACTACCTTACAAGGCGAATTATTTCTTATTACCACAGAACCCTTTATATCAGTTTCATATGTTCCAAACCAAATCCTGTTTGGAAAAATATGAAAGGTGCAAACCGTATCAAAAATCTGATTTTTGTTAGGTTTAGAGTCACCGTCAGAAATAGACAAGAGATCCCTATTGCTATAATCATTTTCTACAAGACTAGTTTCACCAAAATTACCAGGTTGTCCATTCTCATTTGTAACAACAAATTTATTCCAGTTCTAGTACTTTGTCATCCTTCTTTTTGCGCTCTTCTTTTTGCAGAAATAACGGATTATATCACTGTTATTAGCCTTGGACTTGTCCCTTCCATGACCACACGAATCCTTCTCACGAAGACCCTCTGCCTTGGCCTCCGATCCAACGATCACCTACTTCATATTCTCTCTAGAATAAACTGCGTCATAAATCTTGTCGATGTTGAGAGTATCTTGACTATATAAGATGATGTCCATGAATGTCATATATGAAGTGGGCAACGAACATAACAAAATCAACTCTAAGCCCTCTTCATGGTACTTGACTTCCATGATCTCTAAATCAACGACGATTTTCTTGAATATAGACAAAATATTTTCTAAAGATCTACCTTCTAACAAGCAATGAGAATTTAAACCCTGCTTTAGATGCAATTTACTGGTTAGACTCCAAGTTATGCATAATTACTCCAACTTCAACCATGATGCAATGGTACTATTCTCCTTTACCACGCCCTGAAAATTTTGAAAGATGAAGATGTATATGTGATATGGCCTCTCGATCATTACATTTTCTTTTCCTCCAGTTTATAATAGTAATTTTTAAGAATGATTGGTTAAAATGTATGAAAAAATTTTACGCCTACGTGTAAAATGATTTTATTAGAAAAATGGATAATTTAAAATGAATTTGGGAAACAAATGAGTTTTTATAGAATAGGGGTCAAATAGGGGCTAAAATGTTGTGGAATGTACATAAATTGTAATTTCTATATATTTTACCCTTCAAGTTTTTATTTTCAAGTATGAGATGACAATGTTTCCTTGATTGATATAATGGTTGATGCCTTGATTTCACAGGTATCAAACTATGTCATATTCAATTTTTTTTTGTGTAACAAAATGACAATTTTACTAGACAATACATGATAAGGATTTTTACACATTAATATTTGATTATTATTTCAAAATTTCTAAACCCGTCATTTCAAGAGATAACTTTTCGCATCATCTTTTAATCATTGGTCGTGGGCTCCATTATAAACAGCTAATATTATAATTAGAAATAGACGGTAATTGGGTCAAATAACTTATTTGATAATACAGTTTGGGATTTTAGTCTTTGACCACAATTAAAGTTTTAAAATAAATATTTTAATTCAACATTAATANACGGTAATTGGGTCAAATAACTTATTTGATAATACAATTTGGGATTTTAGTCTTTGACCACAATTAAAGTTTTAAAATAAATATTTTAATTCAACATTAATAAACTATCTAAATTACCTTCTTTCCATATGAGTAAATTTTTGTCTCTCCCTTGCCCAAATCAATCGAAACCCTTCGACCCTAAATTCATCTCTCGCCTCTTGAAGTTGAAGTCGACAATCCCTTTGTCTGAAACTCTCTAACCTTAAATTCATCTCTCGAAGTCAAAGGTGAGATCCCTTCGTTCGATTAGCTTGGGTGTAAGCATTCTTGACTATTAGTTGGGCAGATTTCAATTTGCTATTGGAAGAGGAAATCAGATTTATCCTGCTTCTCGAAGCAGTAATTCCATTGCTATTAACCCCTTCTCCACCCGTAAGGTATGGACATATTTCAGGCTTCCTATTTTTAAGTTCTTTTTTATTTTACTCAGTCCTCCATTGTCTTTCTTATTTCTTATGAAGTCATTTCTATGCATGTATTATTGCTTTGTCCTTTTAATTCCACAGTTGAAATGTTTTGTGATAGGAATATAAGATTGTTGAATCAATTTATGAAAGATCTGTTCAAATGATTTTAGGACACGGAAAGAAAATGTCTTTCATACCATAAACTGCAAAAGAAAGACATAAACAATGTTTTGATACACCACTGAAGCAAATCACTACTGAAAATGAAACATGATTCTAAATACTAAACATGATTTTACAAATGAATAAAATTAATCACGACTCCTAATTCCTGAGACTTTGGATAAGGTTAATTTGTTCATGCCCTTCCCCTAGGAAAATGCATATGCATGATAAAATGGTAGGATTCAGTACTAGATAGTCATTGTGCTTACTCATAAAAATAGCTGATAAATAGATTTTTCTTGTTAAGTCCAGTGTTCTATGGCAAATAAAGGTTTTGATAATTTTTCACAAGAATCTTTATTGGAGATTTTTTTGGTCTTCCATTTTTACATTGGTAATAATTAATTGTTAAGGTTGTTATGTTATACATTATTGTTTGATTTTGAGCTCATTCTTTTTTATTAGTTACTTTGCTCCAATTGGCACTACGCACTTGTCAAATGACTGCAAAGGTAGAACATACACATTAAAATCATATTCTTGTGAAAGTTACTTTGGCATCTTATATAGTGTCTATGAGGTAATTTACTTCTTGTTTTGTTTTGAAGGGGGTTGATTTTTTATGATTACATCTGTTGTACTTCAGTGCACCATTTTTTGGAACTTTTTAGTAATCTTATAACAGAAAAAGGTGAAATAACCTTATGTTTGTGAAATAACACGTTTTAGAAACATTTAGAAACAAGTTGGAGAAAATTCCTGATAATGTAGTCATTATTGGTTCTCACACTTAAAATGATATTCATAAAGAAAAGGTAGTGTTGTTTGGATAAATTCTTGGTCACTATTTTGTTGCTTGGATAAATTCTTGGTATTGTGTTTTTAGATTATCGAAATAAAAAGGGTATTTTCGATTTTCCCTTATTTAGAGTAGAGCTTAGGGCTACAATTGTTTTTTTTTTTTCACACCGGAAGCTCTTACCTGCAAGGGAGATTGTAGAATATACACTATCAAGTTCATAGAAATTTTGTCAGCCGGATCTGACGTGAAACTTATATTTGATGATATGATTGAATGTTGGAGAAAGAGACTAGCAGCTGAAGTTTTTGCTGTGCATTTTGATCCATAATTGTTCTCTCTGTGTATTTTTCAATTTTATGTGGTCGGAGGATATAGAACTTAGATGCTAATTTTGTCTAGATGGTAGTGTTTTGTATGATCTTGATAGAAAACAAGATTTTGTCTAGTTAGTGTTGATTT
>CAIGRR010199855.1:0-22646 GCA_903798365.1 Fraxinus sp. 1973-6204 | reverse complement strand
AGTTGTGAAAATAAAATATGCTAAATGTCAGGGGGAGAAAAGAAATTATCCATACAAAATGAGTCTTAATGTCTAGGTTCTAATGTGTTTTACTTAGTTTGACTTTCATAAGTAGAGGTATATCCTTATTGGTAGTGATGTTTCACAAGTCCTTCTCACAAAATTAAGGTTTGGAGTCCTACTGCCAGAGGATTAATAACACTTTACACATATAGGTTACTTGTACAATTTACTCCATGGTTACCTTGAGTCACGTGTGTGGAAAGGGTTACTGTTAATTGCTCATACTTATACATACTAACACCTGTATTTTAGGGTTATTGTATATTATTTCTTGGTCACTTATCATTTTGTGACAAAAAGGTGAAGTATATATAGATATTTTTGATGATGATGGAGTAGATATATTTTTGAATTGACATGACGTATCTTAAGAATTTTGACTCAAAGGCATTATATGATAATTTCAGTATTGCTAGATTAAGATTACGATGGAGTAGATATATTTTTGACTTGACATGATGTATCTTAAGAATTTTGACTCAAAGGCGTTATACGATAATATGATAATTTGAGTTTTGCTAGATGATGTTTTGATGTTTAGTAGTATCAATGTTTCGTTTTGGTATGTTGGGTTACATTGATATTACATCTTAATTTAGCTTATGGTATGACACTGAAAAGATGCGGTACTTTTACACTTAGTACTGCTTGACTAACTACTTGAATTGCTTTTATACTTAGTACTGTTTCACATACATTTTACACTGGGTATATAAGTTATCTATTTTAGGAAACAGTTTTTGATAAAGGAAAAACAAAATTAAATCAAGACAGTTATTGGTTGTATCAATCATTGAGTCTATAATTCTTTTTACTACTATCTTGACTTTAGATTGTAGTTTTGTCATAAAATACCAAATGGGGAGCTTGTTAGGTATTTAATGTAATTGATGAGTCTGTGAACAAAATGAACTAAAATTAATATGTTGTAAAAGTCAATGAGCTAGTTTCAAATAGTAGAAATTGAGTTATCTTAGGTCTAGGGTTCGAGATTGGAAAAGAAGGAAAAACGACGTCGAAATATCGCTAGATTGTCCCCAAGACTTGGCTCGAGCATCAGAAATTGAAACTGTGTCGCCCGCCTGTTGTCAGGCATTCGCTCGAGCGACACACTGTCGCTGAGCTTTCGGTCGAGCGACGGGGTTAGCCAAAAAAATTTTAATTGCAATTTCAAGGCTTTTTATCCGGCTCATTCAACCCTAGCCCTATCATATAAATACTAGAATGCCACAGAACGGAAATTCGAAGGTTGGAACATAGAAAGAACTTGAGAGTTTCATCTTTTCATCTTCCAATTCATTGAGAGACTTCAACCTTCATTGATTTGATTATACTTTGCGGAGAAAACATCAGTTCCAGTTAATCCAATTACCAAGCTTACTGAGGAATACAGAGTTCTTTAAGAATCCATAAGAGATAGACAAATCTACAAAGCCAGGGGTTAGAAAATCCATGAGGGCGGTCAGATTGCAGTCAGGAGTTAGTACAGGGACACGCACTCCAGGAGGGCTGTCAAAATCTCAGTCAGGAGTTGTTACGAGTTACGCAATCCAGGAGGTCAAAAAGTTCGTGTCGTCGTCTTATCTGGATGACTGTTACTTCGATAGTTTATAGTAGATTTTGACTGGCAAAGCGTTCTGATTTTTACCCAGTTGGGATTTCTCCATGAACATTCCGCGTGTTATTTACTATTTTATTTATTGTTTTTATATTCTCCGGTATTCAAATATAGGGTAATTGGACAATATGCTTAATCATCTAGAGATAATTAATTAGTGACTTGTTGCTGGTTAATTACAATTTTTAATTCCGCATTTACACCTTTTCACCCCCTCTAGGTGTAGTTTGGGTCGAACCTCGTTTTTCAGGTAACTCTCCCACGGCCCTTACACAAAGTTCGGAGGGGATGGAGGTTTCTAGAAAGAAAAGGCAACAGAAGCTCATTACTTGGGCTTCTGCAAAAAATATCTATGCAAATTCTATATTGGAATTGTCGAGGCATTGGGTCACCAAAGTCCTACAAACTCTTTAATTTGTGCACTTCAAATAAGGTTGATTTATTATGTTTGTCTAAGGCAAAAAGTTGTTTAGAAATCAGTATCCAGCAATTTTTGGAGCTCAATTTGATTAAAACATGTTACTATTAACAATAAAAAGAACTTGTTGCTTTCTATCTAGGTCTTTGCCTCGGACATGGTAACTTCTATTACAATGCATTTATTTCATGAGAAACACAACACCATTGATTTTTGTTAGAATTGGGTTGCGACTCAAATTCTTGTTGAGTAATTGATTAGAAATATTGTTGGTGGAGTATTGAGAGTTGGTAGTAGACTTCAAGATGTCTTGAACAAGATGAATTTGACTCCGATTTCATCCTAGATTCTCCATTACTGGTTTTACCCATTGTATTAGGACTTCACCTTATATTAAACACTTCATGTATTAATTCTCCTAGTATGTTAGGAATTCTTTGGTTATAAATGTATGGTGTACAACACATATTGGAATTGACCAATTGTTCAATTAATTATTGGTCTAAAGAGATCATTTGTAACTCCTTACTATTGATTATAGTGAATTTTTCGCCTTTGTCCGTAAAGTTGCCGGATTTGGATTTCCATGTAAATCTTATTTTCTTTGTGATCCATTATTTTCATATTACTCGTATTATTCTCGTCTTTATTATTTAGACCGGTTCTCAACAATTTTATTATGCATGGCATCAATCGGCGTATTTTCTCAGTCTATGCTAATGTCAGCTACAGGTCTCGAAGAAGAAGCCTCTGGAATTCGGTCAGTCAACTAATGACTCCATATTTTCCAGTTGTGTTGTGCAAGATCCCAATGCTGTTCTAGGAGCCCACGAGGAAACATGAACCCATCCTAGTGATGTATCAGTTGAGGAGCTTAGAGATTCTATTGATGCCTATTAAGGAAGCTGAACACTTGATCCTTTTACACCTGGTCGAATGGAAGGATCAGGAGCCATGTGAATTGTCAGTTGGATAGAGCTTTGGTCTCAGATGATTTTCTTTCTACATTATTGGTTGTAAATTGTGTTGCAATGCCAAGGCATGAATCAAATCATAACCCCCTTCTCCCCACTTTCTTGAAAACTGTATACAGTGGTCCAAGGCCTTTATGGGCTACCTTTAAGTTCTCATCCTATGTGCCAAACACATGATTCTTTTATGGGCTTCATTCGGAAGGCTTTGGCATGCCATGTTTGGGTCCCTGCTTGAGGTTGTGAGAGGCAAATTTGGATGTTGGAATGGAGAAGTATTTAGTTACGTCAATTTCGGGATTGAGCAGGTTACAAGTATAAGGGAGGTACAGAACCAGATTGCATTAGATGGAATTATCATGAATTATTTTTGTTGGGTTTTGTGATCCAAATCCAGACTAGGGTTTGTGTGGTATGGAGTATTGGGCTTGAAAATATCAAAATATTGTCTAAGGAGGAAAAACAGAGTTGACGGCGCCTGCCTACCGCCCACCCAACACTCGAGCAGCGGGGAGGGCTTTTTAACAGGGAGCTGCCGCTTGGCGCTCGAGCGGCGCCACTGGTGCTCGCTTAGCGCCAGCTTGGTGCTCGAGCGCTGCAGCATTCCAGGACTTTCCTTGTTTTGTCTTTACAAGCATTTTTGACCTAGTTTCCATCTTTAGGGCATTTCTAGAGTTTGACATGCACCCACATAAATAGTAGACTCTTCTTTATAAGTTTTGTATTACTAAAAGTTAGAATCATTGTGTATGAACACAATTATTGTATTTTCTCTCCATTATAGTTGTTAAATAAAATCTTCAATTCCCCTGCCAAATTAAATTCTTGTCTGTGTGTTAACTTTTTTGTTACTTTATATTGTGTCGAGTAACCTCGTTCCGTATCTAACAATTTTAGAGGAACCCAGCCTGTAAACGGAAAGAAATGATGATGAGGGATCAAAATAGAGTACAATGGATGAATGGCTGAAGAATGGTGTTCGAAACATGGCGTTCTTCCATTGATTAGAGAAAAGGAAATTACAGCAATCATTATATCCATAAAAATAGGGGATGCTATTATGGGAGATGGGGATGAAATTATAGGATTGGGCTGGTGGATTATCTTAGCACACTATTTACAGAAGATCAGTACATCCAGACTTCTCGAGGATTGAGGCCATAGTGCCCTCTATTGTCTCGTCAGAGAACTTGGTATTAACTGCGTGTCTATTGGATGAGAGGTAAAGGACAGTTTTTTATCTTGATCCTCCAGCCACCAGGACCAGATAGATTTTCATGTCTTTTTTTATCAAAAGTGCTGGAGTATTATTGGGAATGATGGGATTCACGTGGTCTAGTATTTCTGAGTCAGGAAATTTACCTATGGGGTTACATTCCAGATTTATTACCCCAAGGCTGTAGAAATTAAATCACCTGATCAATTTAGGCCAATTGTTCTCACGAACCTCTTGTTTAAAATTATGATAAAATTTTAGCGAATAGAATTTCAATTGTAGCCTCCCGAATACTGCCTGCAAATGCTGCAAATCAATTTGGTTTCAGGGGTGATAATCCATGTGATTCACTCTCCACGTTGTTGTTTTGCATAGCATAGGATTTCTTAGCTGGTACCTGAGTTATCGTTTCCCTCAGGTGTTCTGGAATCTATGGCCATATCTACGGGGTGACAGCTCCTTCATATCTATTAATGCCGATGATCTCATTATTTTTTTAACGGGACAGGAAAAAAAAAAAGCGAAGGCATGGCTGCTGCATTGGATTTATATGGTCAATTATGTGGTCATGAGAGGGTCAATAAGGGCATATCACATATCTGTTGGAAATGAACAATTCTGGGAAGAAATGCTACAGAGAAAACATATGAATTTCTTGAAAGATATCCGTATTCTGTGGCTTGGCTATATCAAATGTCTCAAGCACAAGGCCNTCATTATTTTTTTAACGGGACAGGAAAAAAAAAAAGCGAAGGCATGGCTGCTGCATTGGATTTATATGGTCAATTATGTGGTCATGAGAGGGTCAATAAGGGCATATCACATATCTGTTGGAAATGAACAATTCTGGGAAGAAATGCTACAGAGAAAACATATGAATTTCTTGAAAGATATCCGTATTCTGTGGCTTGGCTATATCAAATGTCTCAAGCACAAGGCCTTTTATAGGTACAAGGAGTCCCAAATACATTGTATAAATTCAAGAGACTAATTAATGATTTCTCCTATGTAGTATGAATAGTAGGATACAAAGACCATGTGGATACATGAATAAAATAAATACATAAATATTAAATAAACTAATTCATAAATCAAATTTAATTTCCAACGCTCATGAATCAAGTTTTAATTTCCAACAATATCATCTTTGGGAGTTCAATTACCCGAGACATATGCAGGTGTTGCTAAATATTGTTGGAACGAGGAGGGAAGTTTACAATTTAAATACTTGGGATTTTCTTTGTTTCAAGGATTCCTAGAAAGTGGTGGCTTCAACCAATTGCGGACAACACAGCATGGATGGGAATCACACTGTTTTATGTTAGTAACATCGCTCTAATAAACTCAACAATTACAAGTTCATTTTTCTAATTCTTTTATGGTATGTATGTGGCCTACTTTGTTGTTTAAAAACATGAATTTGGAAATTCATATTCTTTTGTGAACAGTGTCTATTGGTATAAGTATTGTTTGGCAAAGGCGGAAAGCAGTTTAAGGACAGTATCCAATGTTAATTTCTTTCCCACTGAAGTTAAAAGCCTAATTATTTAGTAATTATCAACTACACAGAGAATTAAATATAAAGAATCATTACCGCTTCGGGGGTGGCAGAGTTGGTGGGGCACGTGAATACGGAGACCTAATGTCGCGAGTTCGAATCATCTGCCAATACTTCCTCGGTCGAGCCCCTCGTACCGGACTTACCTAGTGCGGTTTATATATCTTGTGTGGTTTACGGGTTATTGCACATGGAGCGAGGTTTACCCAGTACGCACTCAGGATAGCGACTGCAGGTTCCTACGTCAACAAAAAAATATATATAAAGAATCATTTTATTGTAAGTGCTATAATTGCTTAATTATGATATAAATAGTTTATTTCAAAATTGTGCAAATTGCTTAATTATGATAATCAATAGTCTATTTTAAAATTGTTAGGTTTTAAAGTTGTTGGCAATTTTTTGACAGAACTATAGTTGTAAAAGAGTTTTTCAAAGTCAAAGTGTCAAGTGGTAAGTTAGAAGTCTTAGGGCTCGAGTATGAAACGAGAAGAAAAGTGTTGTCACAATTTCGCTAGCTTATCGCTCAGCTGATGCTGAATCGGTAAAAATAGAAGTTGTGTTGATGTCGCCTAGGCTTTGCTCGAGCGACACACCGTCGCTTGCTTGTCGTTGAGCTATCGCTCAAGAGACAGTATATATATATGCATGCCACCATTCGAAAAAACAGGGGTTGAACATTGAGAAAAACAAGTAATTACTTCCTAAAAATCATTCTATTAGTTTAACCTGAAGTTTGATTTATTCATAGAATTGAAAACATCAATTTCACATACCAAACACTAAAACACTTACTTTTATAACATGTGTCAGAGTTCTAAAAATCAAGGAAGGTTATGGGAGTTCTAGTTGTTGGAGAACGAGTAGTTCTCATTGATCCACATGAGGGGATAGATGAATTCAGAATGTCGAGAGTTGGTGCAAAAGCACGCAATTCAGGAGGATTTTGATAATTACAGTCAAAGTACTAGAGTTAGTCAAATTTGAAGTACTGTAAGTTGATTCGTTTGTAGTAGATTTTTACTTGCTTGGGCCCAAAGTTTTTACCGAGTTGCAGGTTTTCTCTATCAACAATTTTCAAGTGATATATATTTTTAGTAATTTATTATGTGCAGTAATTCAAGTGCAAGTGAATTCATGTGGATTAATTAATAACTGTGACTTATTGCACTTATTAATTGATAAACACCTATTCACCCCCTCTTGGTATTAGTTGGATCGAACTCGATTATTTCAAAAATTCAGCAAAGGACAACAAAATAGTTGTTCACTGGTGTATTGCAATAAACTTTTTGAAATATTTTTTCAGTGGAATTGAATTTTTTATTAATGAGAAAGTCATAGCATTTTGAGACTAAGTGTTGGTGTGAATATGTGCCTTTTATATCTAATAAATATTTTCTCTAGTCAACCATATATTTATAAATTAAGGTTTGAATTTTCTATCCAGATTTTAATAGATATTAATGTTTGTTATGGTTTTAAATACTAATTACTTAATTTTTGAAAGAAGATTTTGTAAGAAAGCTATTGATGCACAATATATCCTACTTCATGATTTTTAAGAAAAATGAATAAATATTAAAATGAAAAGGTATTGGTTTGAAATATAAATAAATAAATAAAAATACATGCACTCAAGGGAGAGAAATTCCTAATAAGAATGATGCGTGCTAATTTGTTAAGATAATGAGAGAAATGGGTAAGGTAGAATATTAATGGGGGTCTGGCTGTAATTTATCAGTATACATTTCAATGGAAAGAAATCTACCAAAAGGTAATATAAAAAGGTTAAATTCACATGAAAATCAATACTTTGATTGTCCCTTTTTTATTATTGAGCTTCAAACCTATAGGCCATTCAAGAAAATTTGAACATTTATTCTTCCCTCTTTTACAGATAAGATAATTTAATTAGCTAACCACCTTATTAATTTCAATTTGCCAATTACTGTGTTGGACAAAGGAAATTAATTAATCGCCATAATCTCAATTAATACTCAACCTTATTATGATTCACTATAAGTATGAGAAGGTTTTATACACTTCTTTGTGATTGTCAACACAAAAAAGATGTCTTATTCTTCTTCTGTTGAAATCCATGGAAAGGTATGCAGTTGTAACATCCATTATGAAGTGCTAATACTTATTTATAATTCCTTTTGAAATGCTTATATGATCATTGATATTCAGTTTGATTTCATATTAATTCTTGTTCTGTAAAGATGCGCTTTAAATGAAAACTGCGACTTTTTCCTGCAAGTATAGGTTTTCAATAAGATTTAGAAAGAAACATATGATAAATTGCCGGTGTTCAACAAATTTATGCATATATATAGGAAAGTTAAGGATAGAGATATGGCAATTCTACGCTAGGAAGTTTTTGGTCTCGTTTGTCTTAGTCTATTTGTACCATTTTAGAATTTCTTTCTTAAAACTATACAATTAAAAAAAAAAATTCTGTTCAAAATATTTATGAATTCCATTTTCTCGGAAAAAATTAAACATAGATGCTGTGATAAACTAGCTAGCCAAACTTTTATATGACTAATGAAATTATAAGCACAAAGAGAGTGGTTTCAATTTATCTGGAAAGCAACATGATTTGGGGAAGTGAGGGGAGTGGAAATATATAGGTGTAAATTAGGGACAAAAAATTTCAAATTTCCTGGATTTGACGGTCACTTATTCGTTGAAAGATTTGAAATAATTGCATACACAAAATCTGATACAATTTGTCTTAGTATTTAATATGAATTCATTGTGTAATAATCAATTATGACTCACAATCAGCCCTAAGAATCTAAAGACTTAACACTCTTTCATGTAATTAAGAAACACATATAAATAAAAACAAATAAATCTATTTATTAGTTTTTGTGCTTTTTGCCTAAATATTGTGCCCTTTAATGACCCAACTTTATTTTATTTGTAGCATTGAGATGTACTAATGGATCGACGCCAATTTTCTTGAATTTATTTGCAGCATATTTTCCACTGGATTTTATTAAGTGAAATTGATGTTAAATTCTCAGTTCTTTATTTATGTTACATGATATGTAAGTGCTTATTTTTAGATTTCCAAGCATGTTTTAGCTTTATATCTTCTTGATAACATGATTTATTTTTAGGTTGATATGACTATTCAATGTGAGAAAGTGATTCCAGAGTGGCTTGATGGTTTGCTAGAAAAGACATTTTTTGGTAGATGTGAGAGTCATGATTTTTCAAAGAATGATTTGAATAGGTATTGCATTACTTGCGATTCCTCAAATTGCAAGTATTGCATCGCATCAGGTACCCATAACGATCACCAGCTACTCACCATTTATCGTCATGTCTATCAAGATGTGGTACCTCTCAAGGAGATCGAGAGTCATCTTGATTGTTCAACAATTCAGGTACTTTCCATTTAGATGGTATTTCACTTATATTCTTGCGACAGCAAAAATCCATCACAAATAATTAACAAAATTTTCAGATACGGTATTTTCTGACTAAATTACCTATGGTTTGGGATCTGACGTGGTACAAGCACCTCAAATGTTGCAAAGGCAAAACAGCAGTCCCGAAAAGTATTACAACGCGTTAGTGAAGTTCTGTACCGTAGTAAATAAATCATTGAATGTGTATTATGGATTTACTATAATATAATGACTTTTTCACATATAATTGCTTTACAGATAGTCATATATAAATTGTCATTTTGTAGACTCATTAAATATTGATTGCAGCCTTACAAATGCAACAAAAAGTGGGTTGTGTCGCTTAAGCCGCTTCCCCACAATGGTTCAGGTTCCCACATGGATGGCGATGAAGCATGCCATGTGTGTAAGAGAAAACTGAATGACTTTGATCGATATAGCTTCTGCTGCTTAGCTTGCAAGGTTATAATGCCAAAAATAATATAAAACTAACTAGTCTAGTTCGAACGCATATATGTGCATGCAAGCATAGATGCGCACACACAAAATGGCTCAAGAGAGCAATTTTTAAGTTTTTTCAACACCTATTCATTTTACCTCGACCACATTTTTAGGTTCAAGCATTCTACGAAAGAAGCAAGTCTCCTGTAGCTACGGGGATGCTTACAGAAGGAAGGGATGAGGTTGAGCAACCTACGAATCCAAACAAGCGTAAGCGTAGTAGAAAAGGGGTTCCTTGCAGGGCTGCTATTTAATTTCTAATGCTAGAGGTTGAGTAAACTACATTTAAGAATTTTGCATTTAATTTAAGGAACATTAATGTTTGTTTTTCTTTCATTTAGTACTGTAAATTTTAAGAACAATTGCTGTGAAATTTTGAGCTAGAATGATGATATATGATTGCAGTTTTTCTAATTAATTGTTTTAAATTTTATGCCCATCTTTTCAACATTTTAACGTTTGTTTGAGTTAAATACTTACTTCAAGGAGGACTGCATTTCCATCATCTTTTACAAGAGACAGAATGAATTTTATATCATTTTTCTTCCTTTATGGCATCTTAATTGAAGGCGCTTTGACTGTAAGAGTGTGTTTGATTGGTATGGAAAATATCTCCCAAAAAAGAATATTTTCCTTGTTTTGAGGAAAATGAAAATCTGCTCCCTCTAAAGAAAATGTTATCCTTAAAAACAAGGAAAATTAGGTAAATTTTCAAAAGTTGGAAAATATTTTTAATGGAAAAAATAGCAATCAAACACTCTAAAGTACGAATTTGGGAGGAAAACTAACATAAAATAAATGCAATCAAACACGCCCTTATAGTTTCTTGCTTGGATTCAGATTGTGCAAATGTATAGTTCATTTGCAGTTCATTAATTAGCTAAATTAGTCAATGAATAAAAAAATTGATATGTGACAAAAAAAATTTGGGGTCATAATTCACACTATGTTTGCCTACCTTGTGTTTTTATACATATACTTTCAGCGGATGGAAAATTAACATCATAAATTTGACTACTAAATATAAAGAAGTTGTGACGAGTTTAGAATCAAAAGAAAAAGAAAGAAAAGCCGTATTTCTTGCAAACATATTTCTTGCTGTTGGAACAAATTGATTGCCTATTTTATCCCAGCCATTAGATCAGTCAAAAAGGATCAATCTTGTCCTGGTAGGCCTTGGTGGTCTAATCCCAGCGTCCTTTGAAGAATGTAAAATAGGCAGTTACTTTGTTCCAACAGCAAGAAACGTGTTTGCAAAAAACACATCTTTTCTTTTGAGTCAAAACTCATCACAAACTCCACCTTAACTCGAGAAAACAGTACAAGAAACCTATCACCTATCCTTCGTTTCATTGCTCCTTGTACCTGCAAAAACAAACACAAAGTGAATTCAGTTCTTAATGTGCAGTATTAAACCAGGCTTTAGCAAACCTTACTGATCATGGATCATCAAAGCAATTTTGTTAATGATTTCACCAAGAAATCAAAGATATAACCAAATACAACCCATATACAGGTTCAAAATATCAACCAAATTTCTACAGATCAAGTGCAATTTTAGACTCTAAAACTTAGCTTCTGTCACTGATTCAGTCTATTGCAAATCTAGCATATGAAGCTCAGATTAACCAGAACTAAACTGACCTTAAACATGCAGTTTCAACATGAACTTCACAATGAAATTAAGAGACATTCTCAAGTACAATAACAAGAAAACGAATATATTGTTATTACTCGTCTCTTAAGTCCAAAACATGATCAAACCTACTTTTACTTTATTTACAACATAAGAGATGAACTTCTTACCCATTTTTTAACTAGAAAAAATTTACTGTCAACCCCGGCTTCTAATAAACCATTTGAAATCAACTAATGACTGCCTCTTAGGTTTATCAACTTCTGACAATAACTCTATGTATCGAAGCCTAGTAGAAGGTCTGTTTTGTCTTCTTTCCTCAACTCTTGCTAATTGGTAATTAACTAGATAACTATTATTTTATATTTTGACTATTTTCAGCTTTAGTTACTTCAGTTTGCATTGTTTTATCTTCATTTGATGTTGTTAGGTTTTTAGTGTTGGCGATTATGTGGACAAAATGACTGATTTGTAACATGTTGTAAAAGTCAAGGACCTAGGGTGCAATTTGTATAAATTGGGTTATGAGGTCTAGGGTTTGAGCATAAAAAGAGGAGAAATATAGTACCGCATTTTCGCTAGCCTATCGCATCAGTACTGCTCGAGCGACAAAAACAGAATGCATGTCACCCGCATGTAGCCAGCTTCTCGCTCGAGCAGCAGGTTTATACGGAAAACCCTAAGTTGTGTTTTTAAACGGCCAATTACTCTCTCTTATAAATATCCAAGCCATTGGTTCATTATCTTCATTGCCTCATCATATTCTCTAAAGATTCAAGAACATATTCTTTCATTGTGATTCATCGTTTATTCTTGAGACCATATAACCATATGTTTGGGAAAACATCACATTAAAGAATCCAAAACACCTATTTCATAAATATCCTTAGGAAGGCACTTTCTCAGTTGGACTTCTGAGTTTTTGGAGGTTGAGACTACAAGCGCAGGAAGAGCACAAGACCTTGGAACAGGTTCTTGAAAATTTACTTGGAAGAGACAATTGAAGAAAATCAGTAGATCTTGGAAGCTACATGAGTTAGATCGGGAAGTCTAGCAGATTGGCTCGATAGTGTCTACGGTAGCAGACCGTGAGTCTGGAAGAAACAACAGATCTTGGAGATTACAAGATTTACAACAGCGGGAACGAGTGGAATTTGCTAGGCTGAAAACAGACTGTAATCTATATTTTCTATAGTGGAGATAACTGGCTTGGTCCCAAAATTTTTATCCAATTGGATTTCTCCGTTATCATTTTGGTGTTAGTTAGTTATTGCATTATATACTACTGCGGTATTCAAACTTAGGATAATTAGACGTGTATGCTTAATCATCTACAAACAATTAAAAGTGACTTGTTGCTTTCGATTGATTGATTCCATTCCGCATGTAGGGTCAAAATTAAAAATGGATAATTCATAACCATTCGGTAACTTAGTAGCAATTAATTTGGTAATTCGTAATTTTTTGATGTAACATCTCATGTCCCTTTACATTATTGTGTATGTAATTATGATTGTTACAGTGTCATATTTAATGCTTAATTAGTAAATTTATTCTTATCGTGACTTTTTATGTTTTGCAATGAAACGTTGGATGCCCTTTGATGATCGAAGTGCCTAATAAATTTAAATCTATTATGCAAAAAATTGAATTAAACTTTAAATAAGTTATATGATTTATTTATTATTATTTATTTTTTTGGTGCTTATAATCTTTAGACTTGCTATTGTTATATAAATTGAACCTAGGCAAGTTCTTGGAAATATTCAATTTTTATTCATATTAAATAAATTTCATAAAATCTAAATTAACTAATAAGTAGACATTAAGTTGGAAGTTTGACAACCTAATAAAAACAATTTAGTGGGCTTTTAATATCTAATTAGTGTAAATAATCCCTACATGAAATGTAAAAGAATATAATTTAAATTTTCTTAAATGTTACATCTCTCTTTACAAAATAAAACTAACTTTCTTTATGAATCCAATCCAAAAACATGCATTCCCTTTCTCTCTCAAATTCTACTTTATTGTATATTAGTTTTCTATTTCAAAATTCATTTTCTTAAACTCCATTTGAACACCAATATCAAATGGACCTTAAGGAGATTCACCCATACAAAGAGATATATAATCACTTGTCAATTTATAAATATTGACATTAGCTTTCTTTAAGTTATTATTATTATTAAATTTTATATTAGAATGACCTTGTTAATCTGTCTAACCATTTTATATGTTGTATATATAAGATGTAAATTATTGTTGATTCTTATAATTCATTTTGCAAATTTGATGTTGTTGCCTTGGACTCCAACTTTGAAGAATTCTTCAAATTATATTAAGTAAAATTTTGGAGAGTAGTTTTATTCAACATATTTTTGCATATCTTATCATGATGTTTTAAAAATTTGGACCGACTGGAATCATATTTGATTTTATATAAAATTATATTACAATTCATTTCTGCACCAGAGGATTGAAAACTGAGTTTTAACATTTTTAAATCTACTTTATTTTCTACATAATGATTTGATTTTTATAATAGTTGTTATTTTATATGCCAGGAATCATAATGAGTTTTTATGAAGTCGTTTGTCCAAGGAATTAATTGGTATGTACTTTCTAAGAGTACTTTACCTTGAACGTGTTATTGCAAAACATATACCCTGAATAGTAAAATAGAAAATGTGGTACAAATAATGAGTTTAGACCTTGTAAAAGTTTGTACATGATCTAAATTATGTCTATCATGATTTTGAAAAGTTATGTTCAATATTGATTTTAAAATTTTTAGGTAAAATTTTGTTTGGGCATCTTGTCCAAAATTCCAGCAACTAGAAAGTTTTTGATCGAATGTTTTAAAATTAAGAAACAACATTTTGACTCATTTAAATATATCATGACTCATCTTTCTGTGAACTGTTAGAAATATATTTATTAAGGTCATATCTTATTTTATATTTTTCATAAAGAGATAAAATTATTTGATTTTTAGTTACCCCTTTTATGTACGTATTAAGTATTTAAGAGTCTTTTTTGGCAAAAATGTGAATGTTTACGACATATTTGATCTATTTGATTGATGTGACATTCTTAGACGTGTTGATATGCTTATACTTATGGTGCATGAAGTAAAATAGAATAAAATAAAAAAAGATTTTAGCTAGATATTTAAGAAAATGTCTAAGTGACTAAAATAAATAAATAATGTCTGGTACATTAAAGTTTCTTAATCAATGGTAATGGCCGCAAGTTGATTTCGTCAATTGATAGGGATATCTCTACTTGTTATTCTAAAAGTAAATTTCTAGGGATTCTAAGTAAATATCTCATTATGTTCATTCATAAGTTACGATGTTTCTTTTTTTTTCTTTTTTTTTTTAATAATAACCTTTGAGTTTTACTTGTAAATCCTCACTTGTGATGGAGGAAAATCGTGGTTACAATTAATTACGAAAAGAAGGCAAATTACATAAATTGTTATTTCATGCATGTGATCGCATCCACTAGCACGCATGAAGTAAAGTTTCAAGAAATGAAAAGTTTTTAATTGATAATGTGGCAAAGAATATTAAGTGTCTATGCCATGAAAAATGTATATGAAAAATGAGGCATGGGGACTGACACACCCGGCTAACGATAATGTTGAACGTTTATTGTTAACTATCTTGTTGTATTACAGGTAATTGAATCGTGTTCCAAATAATAATGGCATATTGTATTCTAATTGACTAGACGATACACTAAATGGAACTTACAATATTAATATTCTTTTAAACAAATGATAAAAAAAAATGGATGTGTATTTTGAAAAGATAATTTGTGTAAATAAATGCATATCATAACACGCGCATGAGGTTTTCTTACTAGCGTTAGCTCATTTTATGTTATCTCTTTCCATTTTTTTAAGACGAAACCAAGACAATTCGAGACAACTACTTGTGGTGAGATACACTTAGTACTAAAACATTTAAGTAATAACTTCATTTCAAAATAAAATTGATATTTAATTTTATTATCTTTTATTTTGTTAAGTGTAAAAATTTTCTATAATTCTTTTCATAAATGAAGGTCATTAATCTTTATTATGTTAAAGAAAAATCAAATCACTTGTGCATTTAATATTTTAAGAGAAATTTAAATGATAATACTTCTAAACCTAGGGTATCTAGATTTGGGTTATTACATTTGAGGTTGGTTATAAGTTAGGCTTAACCTTGATTGAAGTATCATCGTTTGTAACACTCGGGACTACATTTTCTACCTCCACCAACTATTAAATTTCACTCTCCTCGGTGATTTTAGCTGCTGATTTTTTCATTGTCATTTTCATCAAACATGACATCCTTACTTATTACTATCTTATAACCCTTCAACCCCTTATTCCACAACCCGTAGACCCTCGGGATAACATAGAAACACACACTAAGGTGATGTCAATCCTAACTCCACCTTACTTTGGTGTGTAGAGGTGGCACTACCAAACACCTACGGTTATCATAATTGGCTGGCATCCCAGTCCACATTTTTCCTGTGTCTTATCATCTAAGGCATTCAAAGGGCAATCTATATATGAGTAGCAAGTTGTAAGTTGTAACTACCGCCTCTCCCCAAAAAAACTTATTCAAATCCAAACTATCTGGTATACTCCCAATCTTCTCTTAAAGAGTCTTATTCATACTCTCAGCTACCTCTATTTATGGTGGAGTACATGTGACCATTCTGTGCCCAAGTATGCTATTTGTCTTGCAAAAAATATCAAATTCTTGTTTGTAAAACTCTAAACTCTAAATCCTTGGTGGTTCTTGAGGCTTTTACTTTCTTTCCCAAATGATTTTCTCTGACCTCCAAATTTTAAACTTCATTAAAGCTTTGGCTTTAAAAGGAAAGCTAACACTTTTGTAGAAAAATCACCTATAATGGAAAAGAAAAACCTATATCCAGATGGTGTTAAAGTGTTTTCCCAAAGGTTTACATGTAGGTAATTAATCTAACACGAAGTCCAACCATTGTATACCTACTTTAAAAATCACCCTATATGGCTCACCCATCTTACAATGCTCAAAAATGCTATATTGCTTATTACTTCTCCTCCAAACACCCCTTGTGCTTCAAGAAGCTTCAGCTCCTATAAGCTAATACATCTTAACCTTTTATGCCAAATACCAGTTCCACCCTAATGACAAATATCCCATTTTTAATAATGCCCTTCGTAATTACTATGGATCCTCTCATTTCTTTAAATACCTCACCAACAAACTTCCCATTATATTGTGTCCTAGCTAGTGTACATATTTTACTTTCTCAAAGTTACGTAGAGTTCTGATTCCTGCAATCTTGCAGGAGATATTATTGTGCATTACAATCTCTCTCTCTCTTCTGGTCAAAGAAATAAATCAATCCCTCCTAGATGTCATATAAAATGAACATCCAGAGTCTAGGATCCATCCAAATTACTAATTGAGCAACACATGCTTCTCCTAAATTACTAGAAGATCCATTAGCTACATTGCATTTGGCTTATCCTTATATTCATTCTTCTTTTGATAGAAATGGCTTATGAAATGACCCATCTTACCGCACTCAAAGCACTTTCTACACTTAGATCCAGATTTCGTTCTTGACCTATTTTTACCTGTATCCTTCCTTCCGGATTCATCATCATTGTCCTTTCACAGGGGACCTACCTCGTGCCATTAACCCCTCCACCTTTTGATTTTCAATTCTTTCAGTCTTGAATTCCAATTTCTTCTTAGTGAATTAATCACTATATCTGGAATTAAGGTGTCCCTGCTATACTTAATGACTTTCTTAATCTCCTCCCTGAAGGATTTGAAATTGGCATTTCGAAGGATTATAGCCTTATACTCGTCCGAGATTTTTCACCACACTTGGTGATGTCTTGGACCAACTTGTTAAACACGCGTAGACTCTCACCTAGGTATTATAGAAATGTAAGCTAATCCATCTTCCTCTGTCTTTTTATTCTCACTATAAGTGGTCAGAAACTTGCTATCTATAGCCTCATCAACATCTTGTTGAACTAAAATGGAGACCATTTAATGTTATCAAATGGGAAAGTCACATATCCTGTTGAACAAGTCTAATCTGAACTCAGTAGACGTCATTATCTACCCCCCAACCTACCTTATAACACAAAATTAAGTGTTTTGATTCCAAGGCTTAATCCAAAACTTAGCAACAAAAAATTCAGAATTGAATTTACACGAAGTAAAGGCCAAATTCGCAAAGTATACTAAAATTCACACAAGACTTGGAAAATTTTCAGATTTCAGATTATGCCTAGACATAGGTCAAAAATACAAATTTCTGCCAACAATCACGAAAAATGCAGAAACTTGCAAGTTCACAAAGACCGACCTATACAAAAGATTGAAAATCCCAAGATTAAGACACTTCAAGAGTGCACAGACATGGAGATTCTCAATGAGCTGTTTTCCCAATTAATTATCAAAGATTCAGCGACAAAGGCAATTCAACTCCGATTTTATGTGCAGATTACTACTTATCAATGAATTCCACAAGTCAAAATCAGCATCTAATAAAATCAATAATTCTTGACAGGTGTTATGCGAAAATGTATTTCGATTTTAGATTCCGTAAGTGTACGGTTCGTAACAAGTAATAATATGGAATTTAGAGTTCCGAATATCGTCCCACAGGGATTCATTTAGTTCAATTTTACTATCTTGACCTTAACCGAAACAAGAAAATAGCATGTTTCCGTTGTAATGGAAATTGTGACTAAACTAATTTACGAATGTGATTATGAGTAAACTAATTGAACTAGAATGCAAAACAATGCTTTAAAACAAGTTGTTAAACTTAATGAATGAAAGACGCACTAGAATCACGAATCCCCATGCAATGATCTCTTTTAATCCTAATTCTACAAATTGACAACACGGTTGAAATTTTGAAACTATATCCCTATGACGAATGCAAATATACAAGAATGTATGGATTTTTGTGAACACTTAGAGATTCACGTAAGACATAACAGTATATCTCAAGCCCCTATCGGACCCTATGATAATTTATACATTGTCGAGCCTATTTTCCTTCTCTCGAATATATGAAATATGCCACCAGATTCACACAATCATTTGCGCACATAATTGTGGAGAAAAATAATTGTATATAAACCATTCAAATTCAAATAGTGTGTTTTAATGTCAAAAATGTAAAACTAAGAATTAGAAGATTACTTCACATGATTCATCATTCTCCTACTACATAAATATCTAGCCTAACATGAAAAAAATAATAAACACACAGATATTTGAAAAAACGACATCACCGGTTAAATATTCTGCTTGAAATCCCGTCAATCTGTGTTTCTCCTCATATTTTTTGCTCAAAATTTCCTTCAACGTATGTTCTAGGGTCTCTCTCTCAGTTGGAATGTGTCCCCCTCGTATATGATGGCTCTAAGCTTTTATATGCATCCCAAAATCCATTTCCTTAAGTGTTTGAATGAAATAAGGAAACCAGAAATTTTGCATCGAAAATCAACCATGCGACCGCATGGTTCATCCAAGTATGGCCTCTGTATTCCCTGCAGGTGGTTGTGCGACCGCATGGAGAATTATACCATGCGACTGCACGATAGATGGGAACTTTTAATTATGTCATTTTAGCCCTCGAACATTATTTTCTCCCATTTTGACCTCTTTTCTTCGTTCTCCTTCTTCTAACATCCCTTGTATTTAGCTCGTTTAAATTCTCGATTCGTGCTTTGGGTCATCTTTCGACTATTTGTACTTTGGTCTCTGAAATTTTATTTTCTTTCATTTTGGACCTTTTTTGTACGTTTTCTCTTGAGTTCCGCCACATCCATCAATATAGTGCTACAAAACGAAATTATGCAAAATTAAGCCATATTCAAACACTTTTGTCAACAATTAGTCATGTTTTATAGAAAAATAAGTGTTGAAAAATGCACTTATCAAATCTCCCAAACTTAAACTATTGTTTGTCCTTAAACAAGATGGTGACTTAATTCTACACAAAACATGGCTTGAAAATATGTTATATCTCGGGATTGGTATTCATTAATCAACACAAGAAACATTTT
The DNA here is from genome assembly GCA_903798365.1 of Fraxinus sp. 1973-6204. Lineage (NCBI taxonomy): Eukaryota > Viridiplantae > Streptophyta > Magnoliopsida > Lamiales > Oleaceae > Fraxinus > Fraxinus sp. 1973-6204. The sequence continues at coordinate 3,139 of CAIGRR010199855.1, read as the reverse complement.
CAATAGTACACAATTTAAAATCAACCTTTACCTGTTGAATGTATAACTCAACATGTGTGTGTGAACTCATGTCAACATATCAAGCTCATGATTGGTTTACTCCCAACCCATAGTGGTCAATTATATCCTCTCTTCGCTCAATTACCTCAGGGTGTGTTCTAAAGTTAGGAGTTTAAATAACTATAGTCCTTACAGAGTTTGGTTAGATCTCACTACTACAGGCTCACATTTCAACAAGGAAAGGCTCTCATAATTTCATTGCTTCAACTCTTAAGATTAGACTAAGCTACTCGCCTTACGTCAGAGGTGTAGTTCTATCAACCAAATGTTTGAGCCTTAATCAATATAATATTGTATTTGTTATTATACAATTTATTTATTTTTGTGAACATCTTTTCATTTGCTTTCTATATAACCTATGTAGCGAGCTTTAGGTCAATGAATCCCAAGTCAGATGATCATAGGGCATCGGGTTTTAAACCACCTTAAAAGCTTAATCACCCAAGATATACAGGCTCGAAAAGATGCTTATATTCACTGAGAGATTAGTGCAATACCCCTTTTTCTTTTAGACATCCAGTTTCTAAAATAACATTTAACTTAAGACTATCACATAATCTTCATCTCATTGGCTTAGGCAATACACACAGTATAATTACATCCACGGAACCCCTACTTATCTTAATAGTCCCCTATAACAACTGAACCATCTCCAAACTACTCTAAAAATGGACTACGGATCAGTATGATAGAGGTTTTTTGGTTTCTCATCCTTTATTCAAGAATCCAATCACTAACTTAGCTTGTAGAACATGAGTATCGTGAACAAAGAATGTCAAGTTCCACATCAACAAGTATGAGTCAATCAAATTATGCACCATATCCACAGTTCCTAGTACATTTTATTCAAATATCCACATCATCACCGGCAAGGCTATCATACCCACACAAGCACACAAAGTCATGCATAGATATCAATGTAATATGCAAACGTATTTTTATTTTTATTTTTTTTCATTCGACAATCACACAGGAAGCAATAAATTAAACATAGCTATTGATGAAATATAAATGGTGCAACAGAAAATTGAAATAACATTGTCCTCAATGTTGAAATACGTAGAAGTTAAACATGCATAATTGAAGGACAAGAATAAATTAAAAGCACAAAAAGGGATAACTGGTACTTCCCTAATCAATATAGAGGTGGTGGTGGAAAACTGGGACTCGAAATGTCGTGTCCATACAGTGGAGGCAATCTTGCTAAAATATGTTGCATCGACCTGAAGACATCGAATGACAGTAGTCTGCTCTCTCACTTCTATCTCAATGTTGTCCAGTCGGTCCCATGTCTCATTGGCTCGCAACTGAATCCCGTCCACCCGACCTACATACATGCTCAACCGCCCATTTATCGACTATTTTTCCCTCCGAGCTGCTAAGGACTCCTTACTGGCAATAGAGGTGAAGTGTCTGAATCTCTGTAATTCATTCTGCATTGTCTACATATTAGTGCTCATGGCCTCAAAAGCTTGCTGAAGACTTTAAATGTCCTGGATGTAGCTGGTCATGGTAGCAAACATCTGTCTTAACAGTTGTGTGTCGACGTCCTACGGTGGTGGCGATGCCGAATGCAACTCAATATCAATAGTCTCATGTCCTTGTACAGCCTACTGTTGTCGTGGCTGCTCTCTTGCTAGCTTATCTTTGTGATTTGCCCTGTCTCTATCATGTACCTCTAATGTGCTGCGCTTGATGAATGGGCTTGGTTTCTCGAGAAGTTCACCTGATGGGATAGTGATGCTCGAGATTTGGCAAATCCACTAATCAAACTCGAGAATATCAAAGAGCTACGGCAGTCCCCCCAAACTCCCAGTGCGTGGATCTACTCATAGATGAAGGTGGCTAGATCAATCTTTTGTCCCCTAACTAGATAATAGAAAAAATCGGCCTTGGGATTCGGAAATGTGGTGCTGTGTGAAATTGGCTCGATATTGTAGCGAATGAAGAGCCATAAGATAGCAATAGATGGCATGAGCTCAATTTGACGCCATTCAGCAGTTACTAATGGCCATGCATTTTCACGCCCAAGCAACACTTCAGCCACTTCGTTCCAATGGAATTTACCCGGGATTGGAACCACATTTTCCCAAGACAGCTGATAATAATCATGGATGACCTCGGGTGAAAAAATGATCCATTTGTCCCTCACCCATGTCTGGTGTTGATTCTCAGATACGTATGTGTCAATCTCACCATTAAAGTTGGCATAGAGTTCCCAGACTAGACCTTCATAAACAGGGTACGGTTTCTCTACTAGTTTTTCTCAGCCACAGTTCTGAACCAAAGTGATTAATTTAAAACTCAAGAAGTCATCAAATTTAACGGTCGTTTGGGGTTTAGTGCCCGATGGGAGATTATGTCTTTGAGTATTTTACACAAGCGTCGTTGTTCAGATAAAATGGAAGTACGTTTAGGAGATATTCTACAACACTGATAAAATAGAAACATGTAAGTCATATGTGATGCATAAATGAATTCTATAGTACGTGAAGATAATATAGAAAAATGAGCACCAAATCCCTAAACGTATGGTAAAGCATGCATGCAACTTGCGTAATCAAAGGTATTAGGTAATCGATCAAACAAAGTGAAAGATAATGCAATGATGCCATGCGACAAAATATATCATTAAGTATAGTTATTATATAAAAATTGTCAAAATGGAGCTGACAAAACCAATATAATTGCAAAAGGAAGGAAGTTTTTGAATTTAAAACCATGTTCGACCTAGCAAGTTTGCCTCCGGACATCGTTGAGAAAAAACGAAAATTGCCTGAAAAACTTTCGGGCATGTGAAAGATGGTAGTGTAGTGTGGTCTTACACATATTCAAAATTTGCTAACTTTGTTAGACGAATTCTTATTCATAACCTTCCATTACCTAACATGTCTCATATCTAATAATGGTTTTCGTCTAAAAAAATCATTAGAAAGACGTAAAATGAGTTATTTGATCATCATATTTTAAAAAACAACAAATTTGAAAGTGTGACTAAGTATTGTTTTCTTTTATGTTTCAAAGCATACAAACAAAATCTCATGAGAGTATCTTCAATTAGGACTGCACAAAAAAATCG
>CAIGRR010199832.1:0-13009 GCA_903798365.1 Fraxinus sp. 1973-6204 | reverse complement strand
AGTTGATTCAGACCAATTGATAATCTCATAATCAATGGATTGCAATTGAATTAGAAGACTTTTGACAACGATCTTAGGCGATTCACAAGTTTTGGGTGTTAAATCCATGATTAGAAAATATTGGAAGCTTAATTGCAAACTCTCGAGACTGATCCAATGATGAGGAATGTGGAGGACCAAAATATAAAGATTTAAAATGAAGGATCCAAGATGCAAAGGGTAAAGAACTCAAGCAAAACTAAAGGAAAAATCAAGGACCAAAGTGATGGGAGGCAAACTTTATAGTGTGTGATTGGAAGCTAAAAGCATTGCAATCACAATGTTGCGCAGTTCAATTAAGAGAGTAATTGACATTTTTTGTGCGATCACACCTCATTACAAATGGCAATTTTAATTATCGACAGTGTATATTTTGTTTCCTTCTTTGAATCGACCTCTTCTTGAAAACTAATTATAGAAGGATTTTTACCAAATTCTTGGCCTGTAATTACAATTCTTCATCTACAAACAAAATGGAGGAACATAGATAAATACCGAATTCGTGACAAAAAAATGTTGTCGCATAAATACAAGTTTTGTTGCAAAAGCAATTTAGCGACAGCAAGATGTATGTTGTAGGGGTTGCTGCTTTTTATGAGTCACATAATGTATTATGCGACAACTTTCAGCCGTTCATCGCATACACAAACTAGCAACATTATTTGTTTAACGCAGATAATATGAAAGAGCAACAAAATATTTGTCGCCATAACACCGTCGTAAAACATATTTGTCGCAAAAAATAAAAGTTCATCTGCTTCAACCAGGAATCGAACTCCCCACGCTGAGGTTGCAAGCCCAGCAATGCCCTTCCTTTGCCAACTTGGATGTGCCCCGGGAGGCCTGTAATTACAATTCTTCATCTACAAACAAAATGGAGGAACATAGATAAATACCGAATTCGTGACAAAAAAATGTTGTCGCATAAATACAAGTTTTGTTGCAAAAGCAATTTAGCGACAACAAGATGTATGTTGCAGGGGTTGTTGCTTTTTATGAGTCACATAATGTATTATGCGACAACTTTCAGTCGTTCATCGCATACACAAACTAGCAACATTATTTTTTTGACGCAGATAATATGAAAGAGCAACAAAATATTTGTCTCCATAGCACCATCGTAAAACATATTTGTCGCAAAAAATAAAAGAGTGACTAGTTAATTTGTCGGATCGATTATTACAAAAAAAAAAATTTTTGCGAGATATATGTTTGTTGTGAATAATTTTTTAAAGGTATAACATTTGTTGCCTATTCCATTTTGCAACAAAACATGCTTGTTGTAATATACATTTTATAGAAAGACATGTTGTCGCGTAATTTGTTTTGCGTTTGATTCGTTGCAAAATATATGTTAAGATATTCAACATTTGTGGACGATTTATTATGTAACAATTTATGTTTGTAGTTAAATTTGTTTTGCATCACAGAGATTTTGTCGTTTCATCATTTGTGCAACGACGTCTAGTTGTCACCTAATTTATTTTGTTATTATTTATATATCGCACATTCTATTTAATAACATATAAAATTTTATGCAAATTATTTTATGACAACTAATATTAGTTTTTGTGACAAGTGTTTGTAGCTAAATTTATTCCACAACAAAGAGAGTTTGTCGTGTTATCATTTGTGCAACAATTATGTATTGTTGTCTTATTTATTTTGTGATTATTTATATGTGTCGCTGAATATATTCCACAAAACATATACTACAAAAACAACCGTTTACAATAAGCGAAAAACGTTGCAAAAGACCTTCCACAACGTTCAGACTTATATTGCGGGATTTGAAGTTGTTGTAGAGTAAAAATATACGGCAACATTCAAAGGCTGTTGCAAAAAGTTGTCAAAGAGCGTTGTCATTAATTTTTTGCAACATTCATTGCACCTTACTATTAATGTTTTTGCAATATTCATTGCAAGTAGTCAATAATATTTTTGCAACATTCGTTGCGCATTGCCATTAGTGTTTTAGCAACATTCATTGCATGTTGTCGTTTTCTACCCTTTATATATATATTAATTAAATTAAATTTATTTATGCAATAAAAATGAGTAATAAGTTTGTCATCACAAATCCTTCTCTTACACTCTTAAAAAAACAAAATTACTTGTATAAAATAAAATAACTTAAAACTACAGTTTATGTACAAAATTAATTTAATAAAAAGAAGATTAAGTACATTAACCGGAACGGCCCAACTATAAGTGTCAAATCCTCATTCCATTCGCATTTTGCTTATAAGTTCCTATAGATTTTAGTGACAATTGTATGACGTTCTTGTAATCTAATGTATCTTTGTATGTCCGTATTATGGATAGGAATATTATCATATCATATGTGAGGATATATCTAATTAATTTGGAAGAGATCGTTAGATATATTAGGAACATTGATCTTCATATCCAAATAAATGTAGTCAAATTGTAAAATTAATATTAAGATGAATGTATTGAAGATACGGTGTCCTAGTGTTTGTTCAATTACTTGAGTTTCATAAACTCTTCCTACTACTTAGTTAGACTAATTAGTTTAATTAGATTAGTTATATTTTGTTAATATAAATCTTCTCGTTTATATAATTGTGTGTTTATATTCAATTAGAGTGAGGTTAATTGAGAACTAGAGTGGATACTCAATTTTCATAGGATCCATACTTGGAATCACATCAACAACATACACCATAGGCTACCATTGCCTAGCCACAATGGAGTTTCTAGAGTGTTACCATGCGTCATTCACGCCCGTGAGTTAGACTTAGGTCTGGGCACGTTGCAAGGGCGCCTTTGCACTTCGCAAAATTTTTTGATAAATGGAATTGGGTGCAGAGATGTGACAATTGGGTGGCGTGTTCATGGAAGTAGACATCCAATTATACTTTAATTTCAACTTTTCAATGGGTGAAATCTATTTTAAGGAAATCTTACAGTCGCATAGCTCACTTCATTTTGTATTTCTTCGGAATTCCTTTTTTCTTTCTATTTTTGATTGTTAAATAATTTTTCTGATAACAAAATCATTTCGTCTAAAAGTTTAAACCATTTGAAAATGCAATATATATTTATTCATATATTGATAAAACATTATGTGTATGCTTACAAGTATTATAATTTATGTATAATAAAACATTGCGATAACATATAGGTGTTCAATAGGGTGATATAATTTTAGACAAGTGATCTCTTGGCCTTGACCAACTTGAACATTTATATTTTTGATTTAGATGTTTATAATGGGGAATAGATTAATGTTATTCATCTAGAGACTACATGATAATAGTCTATGTTTCATGGGTTCACTGTCGTATTAATTAATTTTGACTTCATTCTTATATATTGGGTAATATGGCAATGACTCCACAATCTCATAACATTTAAATTAAAAAAAATAGCTAAAGGAGCCATTAACTCAAATGAAATAAATAAAAGGATAGAGAATGAGTTGCCCTAATAATTAAGCTCTTATTTACAGTCATTAGCTCGGCTTCTTTGCAAAAATCATTCACGGTGGCTTAAATCAGGCTTTGGAAGCTATTCATTGCTTACAATTTCCGGCTTTGCCAGGTTTTTCTTTTTTTTTTTTTCCTTCTAGACCTTCACATGGCCATTTTCTTGGAATTTGACTCCACTAACTTTGGTTGCGGTTTGAGCTTCTTATCTCCAATTTTAATCGCAGGTTCGCTTGGTTCGACGCTACTCACTTTAATGTTTTCTCGACTTTAAGGCACTTCTCATTATCGAATAATGGCTTAGGTCCTTTGAATAGTTTGGAAGTGACACGTTCCTCTCTTGCATCCTCAAATTTTATTTGCTCCTTTCAACGTCGATCAAAGATGACTGGCTGCTAAAAATGGCCAACCAGTATCGGTTTCATGTACCCATAATCTTTTATATCCATGACTAAAAAAAGGTCAATTGGGAAGAAGAATCCGTCCACCATGACGAAGAACATCTTCTGTCACTTCATAGGATGTCTTATTGACCTGGGAAGTATACAAAGTGACACTTTGGTCGGTTTTAGACCTCTCAATCCCTGTTTCCTATAAATTGACAAAGGCGTGTGTTTAAACCATATTATTTTGGAAGAATGTATTCTGAAATAATGGATTGATGGAAAATGTATGTATGAAAAAAAAAAAGTAAAATTTATTGATGTGATAAAAAATACTATTTTATTGAAAAATTGTGTGATTGAAATCGAGTAGAAAAATAAAAATAAAAATAAAAATTTTAATATGCACCAAACATGAGCATATAATAAAATTGTTTCCAAGATCACATAAAATTTAGGGCGGAGTTCAACATACCGATTATGAACATTTTTTTAAAGTATCAATTTTCAGTGTTTATGAGTGTACCGATTATGAATGGTTTTGGTAGCAGTTTTTAAGATATTGGTAGGAAATAATTATTTTATAAATTGTAAAATTGGAATAGAATATGAGAAATGACAAACAATCGTCGATTTGGTAGGTTGAGAGAACCGATCAAAATTACACTATACCATTTTGAGTGGTTTTTAAACTGTCTTACCCAAATCTGTGAAAACCGGTTGGGCTGGGCGTGGGTTAGGTTGGGTTGGATTGGTTTTGAATCCAACCCAAACTCAACCCAACATGTTCGGTCTGACAATAATTCAAACTGAAACCAACCATTCACGGTTGAAATCCAACTCAATCCAAACCGACAAAACTCATGTTGGTTTGGATTAGGTTGATTGATATGGACTTGAGTCCAATTCAAGTTGGATAATTTTTTTATGAGCCCAATGGTTAGAACCTTTTTCTTTGAATTTGAGCAATTTTTTTTAAATTTGATACCATTTCAATTTGGACCAATTTCAGTTACATTAAAAATGGTGATTTGAAAGGCCTCAAGTCGATTGAAATTGGATCAATAGTCCGTGGGATTAAGTTCTATTTCAATAGAACAATGTAAATTAAAAATATTGCAAAACCTGTTAAATAGATTATATCATGTGACACCCTACCTCCGAGGTTGATTAGTTCGGATTATTATATGTGATGAGCATGTGCTATGTAAGTTCGGTGAAGTAAGGTTAGCTCGGCTATAATTTGGCTTGCACAAGAAGTTTGTGTAATTTATCAAGGCTAAAGGAAACATAATGATTGATGATCACTAACAAGATATATAGTCCACCAATTAGCGAAATTCACATAGAAAGATCTTACATCGGTGCCCACATAATCCTCCAATCAAGCGTTTGAGCTTCCTTCCCTAAGTAATTCATTAATTACTGGGGACCACATGCATGTTTAACACATAATGACCTCACAAACCGAGCTTGGCGGCCAATCTAATTACACCGACAAGTGTACTTCTTCAGTTCGGAATTGTAATTGACAAGACATGAAGTACATGATGCATGTGTATTTCCTCCTATAAAAGGAGGAAAAAGCAAAAAAGGAGTACATGAACACGAGGCCAGGAAGATTACAAAATCTCTTATATTTCTCATATTTCAGAATTCTCCTTTGATAAGGAAAGGGAACTAATGTATTACCATTTGTAATCCTTTGATTATACATTAATCAAATCCATGTTTATCCTCTAAGTTGGCTTGAAATTTATCTATCTATTTTTCAACGTCAACTGTTTGGCGCAAGAAGGAGGGCCCCAACTTGAAAAATAGCTCCGTCTCTTCATAAAACCCACGAAGTAACAATATCATGGATGAGTTTTCAGCATCTGAAAATCATTCTCATACTCATCCTGAACAAATTAGTAATCCACGAAATGATGAATGAGACGAGGTCAAAACGAAACTGTTGACCCTCAAATGGTGGCAATGAAGGAAGCCATTGAAAGATTGATAAACGTTGTCAGTAGACCGGAGCAAAATCAAGTTTGTAATCCACCACAGGATACCGAGGTGGAGTTTCCTCACAGAGAAATAACCAAGCGACTTCCCACCAGAAGGACTCTCCAGTTCTCAGGCATAGAATCCCCTAAAAGTTGAACTGAAGAAGTCGAGAGTTCTCCTATGACGACAAATCCAACTGCTAGGAGAACAAATAGTGTATTTAATAGATTGGTTTTCAACACTCTTTAACACCCACAAGTAGGCATGACGAGCCCCGTACTAACCACCCTGTGGAACGACCAAAGCCTGAGATAAGTGCCCTGAGGAAATGCATAGCTGATTTGGAAGCTAGAAACAAAGGAAGCATGGAAGAATACATCACAAAACGCCACTCTCCCTTCACTGAGGACATCCTGGCAGAACCCCTGTCTAAAAAGTTGACAATAATTAACTGGGTACGAAAGGGAAGGAGATCTCCTAAGTTATTTGGACAAATACGCTTCTTGGATGGAACTGTAAGGAGCCGGAGAAGCCATAATGTGCCGTATTTTTCCTCTAAATTTAGGAGACAAAGCACAAAGGTGGTTCAGAAGATTACACCAAAGATTCATAAAAAATTGGAATGATTTTGCTACAGCGTTTCTCGTCCAGTTTATGGGTTCGAAAGCGAGAACCACACCAAAGGAGTGGTTGATAAGCATCAAATAAGGAAAACTGAACCACTCAAGAGTTACCTGAGCAGATTCAATAAATAATCCATGGAAGTAGGAAAAATTTCTGACGATGCTGCGCTCATGGCAGTCCTTTCAGGATTAAGACCAAGGACAAGATTCTGGTTGTCTGTCCATGAGGATGGACCTCAGACGTACCATGAATTCTTAGGTCGAGCAGAGAAGTATATAAGTACGGAGGAAGCCACATCCGACCAGGAGGATTTTAAGCAAAATCCAAAGTCTCCACAATGAGTAAAAGAAAAACAAATAGATAAAGACTCTGGTCATGAGAAAAGAAGAGATAGAAAGGATCAAAGCCGCTCGAGACCGTATCCCGACAAATTTCGTGAATACTACCCCATTGAATGCTACTCAAGAAGAAGTCTTCCTGCAAGCCGAGGAGAAAGAAGTATTCACCTATCTCTGCGTCAGAGAAAGGAGTTGACTGGGAAAAGTAAGGGAAAGTACTGTCCTTATCACAAAACGACGGGACATAACACCGATAACTGTAGAAATTTGAAAGAAGATGTGGAATCACTTATCCGGTGAGGTCACTTGTAAGAGTTCGTAGCTCACATTATATCAAGAACCAGAGGTCAGCACAGCACAATACTTGGAATGGTTCAGATTTTCAGAAAAAGATGCACACGGAGTTCTGCAGGATCAAAGTGATGCACTAGTCATAGCCATGAGCATTGCAGGTGTACAAGTACATCGGACCCTGGTAGACAATGGGAGCTCGGTCAATGTGATGTACTCCCGAACTTTGGAACAAATGGGGATACAGGAATGCTACCTTCTACCATATTTCAGAAGGTTGCAAGGGTTCTCTGAAGACCTTATCGAAGCCCGAGGACAAATCGTGTTAAGCATGGAGTTAGGTGAACTCCCTTGCCAGAGAAGGGTCTTAGCCGACTTCATTATCGTAGATCTCCCTTCAAACTATAATATCATATTGGGAAGGCTCATACTGCACGAGTTGAAGGTGCCACCTCAATATATCATTATTGTATTAAATTCCCAACTCTAAACGGACCATGTATGATATGCGGGAACCAGGTCGAGGCAAGGGCTTGTAATGTCGACCTACCTAGTCCTCGGATCCAAATGTTGAAAAGCCAACAACACCAACGAATAGGGGAATCAAGGTTTAAAAGACCCATTGTAGCCGATCTATCTGAGAACGGTATTACTGAAAAATATCGCAAGAAGGCGACTGACGATTAGCTCATGTTCGAAGAAAAGGAAGCAGATCCAAATCCTTATCCTATACTCTTAGTAGTTTACGTGCCTATATCCGGAGTCAATATTCCCAAAGTTTTAGTTGACTCGAGAAGCTCTCTCAACGTACTCTACACCAACACCTTGGAGTGGATTGGAATTCCCTTGAATTTCCTACAACCTTATCTGAACATGGTCCTGGGACTCAATGGTGCCCTTTCAAGAGTGAAAAGACTGATCAAGCTCCCCATTGAGGTCGGAGAATCCCCACCCTGAACTAAGCTTAATGCAAAGTTTTTGGTTCTAAATTCAAAATCTCCTTATGAAGCCTCTATTGTTCGGCCTCAGAGCAATTGTGTCAATGCACCAATACTCTCTCAAATTTCTCTCGACTCATGGTGTAGGGCAAGTCAAGGAAAATAGGGACATCGCTGAAAAGTGTCAAGTAAAGGTTGATCCAAAAAGGCTGAAAATTCATTATCCCTCATAAGTCCACTTGGTGTATACAGAGGAGCCCAACCTCAACCCATTGGACCCACGTCTAAGGGTAAAAGGAAGAGAGCATGTGGAGGAACTGGATATTGTGGAGGTCAGAGTAGGGGACCCACTAAGGGAACTCAGAATAGGTCATGAGCTGCAGCCACCTCTCCGAAGTCAAATCATCAACTTCTTTCGAGAAAACCTTGTTGTTTTCGCCTAGGACCACTCAGACATGAAAGGAATCGATCCAAGGATCATTTGTCACAAATTGGGCATTGATCCCTTGACGCGGCCTAAGCAACAATGACGCTAACCTCTAAACCCAAAAAGTTATGAAGCTCTAAAAAAAGAAGTGCAAAAAGTAATGGAGATTGGGGGATGTGTATCGACTTCACTGATCTGAATAAAGCATGTTCTAAAGACAGTTTTCCACTACCAAGAATAGACCAAGTGATGGATGCAATGGCAGGATACGAGTTGCTCAGTTTCATGGATGCATATTCAGGGTACAATCAAATCCCTATGTTTGGACCATATCAGGAACACACAGCCTTCGTCACTGACTGAGGTCTTTATTACTATAAAATGATGCCCTTTGGTCTCAAAAACACTGGAGCTACTTACCAACACTTTGTTAACTTTATGTTCACCAAGCAAATTGGAAAGACCATAGATGTATAAGTCGATGACATGTTGGTAAAAAGCACGGATGCCTAGAATCATCAGCAACACCTCGCTAAAATATTTCAAATTTTGAGAAAGTATGGAATGAAGCTGAACCCGCATAAATGTGCTTTTGTGGTAAGCTCGCCTGGTAAATTGTAGAGGGATTGAAGCAACTTGAGAAAATAAGGGCCATTATTGAAATGTGCCCCCAACCAAACCCAAAGAATTCCAGAGTTTGACAGGATGAATAGCCACCCTCAGCTGCTTCATGTCAAAATCAACAGATAAATGCAAATCTTGATCAATCGAAACTGCATTTAGCACGACCACCAATGTTATCGAAACCAAAAGCGAGGGAGACATTGATGTTATATCTAGCAGTATCCGAACATATAGCCAGTACAATATTAACCAGGGAGGAGAAAGGAGTACAACATCCTATCTATTACGTCGGCAAAGCCTTGTATGAGGCCGAATTCCGTTATTCTCCATTAGAGAAATTAGCTTATGCAGTAATCATAGCAGCTCGAAAGTTAAGACCTTACTTTTTAGAGCATCCAATTGAGGTCTTAACTAATTATCCATTGAGACGGGTTTTACAAAAACCTGATACTTCATGAAGGATGGTTAAATGGGCAGTAGAGCTCGATCAATTTGACATAAGGTATAAGCCACGCACCTCCAAAAAGGGTCAAGCTCTCTCCGACTTCATTGCAGAGTTCAGTTCGGACCCAACAAAAGAATCCTATCACCATATACCTTGAAAACTTTTGTTGATGGGTCCTCCACTGAAGCACGAGCAGGAGCTAGAATTGTTTTGATCAGTCCAAGCCACCAATTGTTCTGTAAAGCGCTGCCATTTGATTTTAGTACTTCAAACAATGAGGCTGAATATGAGGCACTCATAGCTAGCCTAAGGATAGCGAGAGAAATGAGAGTGGACCATTTGATAGTTTATAGGGATTCGCAGCTGGTGGTTAACTAGGCCAACGAAGCTTACCAAGCGAAAGAAGAAATGATGAACAATTACCTCAAAGTTGTCAAGCGAGAGATGAAAAGTTTCAAAGATGTGCGATCGAACGAGTTCCTCGAACTCAAAACGGTCATACTGACGCTTTAGCTCGGTTAGCAACTAGTGAAGGGATTGAGGAATTTGATAGCATCCCAGTAGGGAAGATCTGCCACCCAGCTATTGAGGAACTGAAGGTAGTTTTTATGATAGCCGACCTAAAATCAACATGGATCGATGAGATCGTTGCATATTTGAAAACAGGTTCATGTCCTGAAGATCATGTTACATCGAGAAAACTCAGAGTAAGGGCAGCTAGATACACATTAATCAATGACATCCTATATAAGCGAAGGTATTCTCTGCCCTTGCTTAGATGCTTAAGCGAAAAAGATGTTATGCATGCTCTGGAAGAGTCGTATGGTGGAATATGTGAAAATCATGTCGGAGGACACTTGTTGGTTCATAAAATTATACGACAATGATATTTTTGGCCTACCATGAAAAAAGATGCGTTGGAGTTTTCTAGAAAATGTGACAATTGTCAGCGATTCGCCCCCAATATCAATCTTCTACCAGGAGAGCTGAATTGCGGGATGGCCCCATGACCCTTTTCCAAATGGGGGGTCGTGATTGGCCCCATGCCTACTGAAAAGGGAGGAACGAAGTTTGCAATCGTGGCGGTCGATTATTTCACTAAATGGGTGGAGACTGAACCCTTGGCCAAAATAACTGAACATAAGACTACTGAATTCATATGGAAGTCTATCATATGCACGTTCGAGATACCACATTCCATCGGACGGATAACATAATACAGTTTGACAACGTTCACTTCGCAAACTTTTGTGAAAATTTTGGAATACAAAAGTACTTCTCCACGCCAAACCACCCTCAAGCTAATGGTCAAATTGAAGCAATCAATAAGATCATCAAGCATACACTGAAAGTCAAACTNATAACATAATACAGTTTGACAACGTTCACTTCGCAAACTTTTGTGAAAATTTTGGAATACAAAAGTACTTCTCCACGCCAAACCACCCTCAAGCTAATGGTCAAATTGAAGCAATCAATAAGATCATCAAGCATACACTGAAAGTCAAACTTGATGCTCTTAAGGGAGGATGGGCTGATGAACTCCCCAGTGTGTTGTGGTCTTATCACACTACATCCAGAAACAGCACCGGGAAAACACCATTTTCTTTGGCTTTTGGAGTAGAAGTTGTTATCCCACTTGAGATAGGAATCCCCTCTGCTTAGATAATGACATATTGTGAAAATGGGAATAAACATATGTTACGAGGAGAATTGGATTTGATTGAGGAAAAAAGAATGAGGCCGAAATCAGAAACACGGTATACAAACAACGCAATGTAAGGTATTACAATCAAAAAGTTAAGAAATGAGAATTCGAGGTTGTACCTTGTATTAAGAAAAATCTTTTTAGCAACTAGAGAACTCAATTATGGGTCCTTGGAACCTAACTGGGAAGGTCCTTACAAAGTAACCAAGGTACTAATTAGAGAGGCCTATGAGTTGAATGATATAGAAGGAAGACCTCTACTGCATCCCTGGAATTGCAAAACACCTCAAAAAATATTACCAGTAAAATGACGGTTATCCCTTATATTGTATGTTGTTTATAACAAAAATATATGCTTCTAAAATACAGGATCGTTGGCATATTGATCTAAGCACTGCTCATGAGTAAACCGAGCTAAGGTTGCATGTACTGCAACTTTTAGTGGAAATCCCTATAAGAAAATATCTAATACCTGCTCATGAGCAGGCTGAACTAAGGTTGCATGTATTGCAACTCTTAGTGAAAATTTCTATAAAAAAAATATACATAAGCCCTGCTCATGAGCAGGCCGAACTAAGATTGCATGTGCTGCAACTCTTAGTGAAGAAAACATTTAAGTCATGTTCATCAATAGGCCGAACTAAGGTTGTATGTACTGCAATACTTAGTGAAATTTCTTATGAAGAAATATATAAAATCTACTTATAGACAGACCAACCAAACTAAGGTCGCATGTGCTGCAACACTTAGAAGGATGTCGTAAAAATATATATTATTAATGAAAAGACCTGAACTAAGGTTGCATGCTTTGTAACACTCAGCCCAGAAAAGCATATAGATTTCAAGAAATATCAAAAGGTTGAATCTGGATCGTCCAAATAAAAGAACAAACGGATGGATCCTATTAATGAAGTGACACCGTTTCGTTTAAGCTTCTAGAAGGAAACCCCATGTGCTCTACAGCTCATACACAAGTTACGGTAAGACACATGCTCAAATTATTTATTGTTGTAATAATTACAAAGATTGGAGATTGTGCCTTTTAAGGTCAGTCATTCACCTGGGTCAGCACTGACCTGGGGGTAAATGTTGACACCCGACCTCCGATGTCAATTAGTTCGGATTATTATATGTGATGAGCATATGCTAATGTGAATTCGGTGAAGTAAGGTCAGCTTGGCTATAGTTTGGCTTGCATAAGAAATTTGTGTAGTTTATCGAGGCTAAAGGAAACATAATGTTTGAAGATCACTGAGAAAATATATAGTCTGCCAATTAGCGAAATGCACATGGAAAGGTCTTACATCAGCCACATAATCCTCCAATCAAGCATTTTAGCTTCCTCCCCTAAGTAATTCATTAATTACTAGGACCACCTGCAGGTTAACTTATAATGACCTGTCAAACAGAGCTCGGCAGCCAATCTAATTACACCAACAAGTGTACTTC
Organism: Fraxinus sp. 1973-6204; assembly: GCA_903798365.1. Taxonomy (NCBI): domain Eukaryota; kingdom Viridiplantae; phylum Streptophyta; class Magnoliopsida; order Lamiales; family Oleaceae; genus Fraxinus; species Fraxinus sp. 1973-6204. The sequence goes on along the minus strand of CAIGRR010199832.1, from coordinate 299 downwards.
TTCAGTTCGGAATTGCAGTTAACAAGACATGAAGTACATGATGCATGTATATTTCCTCCTATAAAAGGAGGAAAAAGCAAAAAAGGAGGACAAAAACATGGGACCAAGAAGATTACAAACTCTCTTATATTTCTCATATTTCAGATATCTCATTTGATAAGGAAAGGGAACTATTGTATTACCATTTGTAATCCTTTGATTATAATTAATCAAATCCGTGTTTATCCTCTTAGTTGGCTTGAAATTTATCTATTTATCTTTCAAAGTCAACATATCAAGATCAAATTAAATACATATTA
>CAIGRR010199783.1:0-16547 GCA_903798365.1 Fraxinus sp. 1973-6204 | reverse complement strand
TTTATGCATTTTAGTGTTACTAATTCTAATTATATGTTAATTAGAATTTCATACTAAAGAATGTATTTCATTATTCATGTCCATGTATGCTAATTTACATCCAATTTTACTTAATTGAAATTAAATATCACATCAAGTGAGAATTATTTTTTGGACGATTTTAGTCTTACTATAATTCAATTATTTCAATAATATCTCATTTTTCGTTTTTCAATATGTATTTAATTTATTTAACCATTTAGTTATCATCAATGTACATGTACATTTGATAGACTTATCTACCCTGTTTGCTTTCATTAATGTACGAGTTTTCTATTATTAATTCTCAATTAATTAACATTAACTTTCACATTCATTTAATTCATATTTATCTTTATTTATGTATTTCACCGTTATTAATTCTAATTATAAGCTAAATAAAATTTTACATTCAATAATGTATTGCATTATTTACGTCCATACATGCTAATTAAAATCTAATTTTATTTAATTGAAAATTAAATAAATGATTTAATATTCATTGTCACGTATATATTTCTCAGTATCAATTCTAAATTAAGTAACATTCACACATATTCAAATATTATTTTTACAGTACTTATAAAACATTTTACAATAACGTGCAACACACGTTTAACGTTGAGTAGTTTGATTAACATATATCAATATTTGAAACAAGAGTCAACTTTAGGATCACTCTCTAATGCTGTCAAACGAATTCTTAATAAATAATTCTTTAATCCAATTGGTAATATTAATTCAAATATGGTGAGTGATTATTATTATTATACACATAAGATTTAGTTAGTGTTCAACTAATGTATTTGGTACTTGATTAGGGTGTCAATCGATTTAGATCTTTGATAATTAATATTATGGTTGACCAAATAAGAATCATGATCATCATGTTTGTGAGTTTTTAAATTAAAATTTAAGCGATTATAAATTATGAATTTTACTGGATAAAAAGTGAATCAAGGGTGTTATATTCTTTTTATTGATACAAGTATCATCTCGTATTATGATAAGACGTTATTTCTCTCAAATCAAAATGATCAAAATCTTTCACATTCACGTCGAATTTACAGAGGGATTATCTGTTAGACCTTTCCGCCAAAGCCATAGTCGAGGAGGTGTAGTCAAACTAGATAACTCCGAAATCGAGTTCTCTACTTTTCTCTATATAAAGATTGGACTCCCATATTTCAAAATCATACAAGCCTAACATGCATAAAAAAATAAAGTATTTTGATTTTTACAATTATGCTACACTTTTCGAAAATGGTTGATAAATATTTTGACCAAACACTCACAATAAGGGGAGGACCCACAGTTTTTGGAATTTTTTATTCACGTTGAGCCTGCACGCATCTGAAAAGTTGTCAAACTTGTTGTCATCCATTTTTGGTACGTATGGAAAAATCCTATTTTTATGAGTAGAAATAATAATTTATTTAGAATCAAGAAAGAAAAGTCGTCCATTAGTAAAAAAAGTAAACCGATTTGTCTGCTACCGCCTACCTGACAAACATTGATATTTCAAATCAATGCTGACGTGGAAAGGTCACAACTTTTCAAATGATAATGTTTCTTCTAACTTGCGCCTTTGAGCGCAGTGCGCACCCCGTCCTCCTCATCCGAAAATCGATCTGTTCTGTGCTCTCTACGCACTTTACGCACCCATCTCTCCTTATAACCCCCGAACTCAGCTGTTAAATCTCCGTTGACTGAGAATAAAACCACCCACCTATTGATACACCCGTGTATAAATTTTATAATAAAGGCGTGGGTATCAGTAATTTTCTGATAAGGGTCTTTGAATCTGTGTATTGAAAGGCTTCAAATTGGAAAGTTTAGATTTTCAAAATTAGGGTTACAAAGCTCAGATTTATTGTATTTTCTAAATTTTGTTGGGCCACAACTTTTCAAACTGTGTAGACGTCCGTAGGGTTTCAGCTCAATCAAGATTTTTTTTAACCTGGAGATTGAATGTAATGCATGATTGAGATAAGTAGTTTCTCCTATTCATTCAGGTTTGGGTGTCGAAGGTTTTTTCTTTGGCTTTCTTAATTTGATTAGTTAGTGTCGAATTTTAGTTGGATTTCTATGAAGTAATGAGCATTTGTAACAGTATGTGAAAATCGTGCAAAAATCATGATTTTCGGTGAATTTTTTTGATGTTCTGTATATTGGATCGAGTGAAGTTAGTTATTTTTGAAGTTTAAAATTATGAAAAGATTGAGGTCAAGTGATGATCTTGACTCATATGGGGAGAAGGGTGTTATTAAAGATCGGGGAAGAAGGGAGGAGGATCCGGGTTTGCACCGCTCATCTTCTCACAGGAGCTCTTATTACAAGTCTTCTGAGAGTGGGAGGAAGGGGCTGTCATCATCATCATCCAGGTATGATCGGTTAGAAGATGATCGGGACAGTTCAAGATCGGTCAGAAAGAGTTCAGATTATGACATGGATTGTTATGATAGAAGGAAGAGCTATGATCGGCATAGAGAGGGAAATGAGAGAGGGATTCTGAGTTCTTCGCCTCGGGTTGGGTATGGCATGGATCGGATTCATCGGTCTGAAAGCTTTTCAGGGCCTAGGAGGGAGTTTCCAAAAGGGTTTAGGTCAGAGAGTAAAAGGTCAAGGAGGGAGGGGAGTGTTTCATCATGGCGAAGGTTTAGTGGGGGGAAAGATGGAGATGATGGAAACAGAAGTAGTGGTAGTGAGTTAGCTAGAGGAAATAGATTGGAGTTAGAGGATGTTGGTAAGGTGAAATCCCCCCAGGGACCGAGAGATGCAAAGTCTCCTGCTTGGTCGAAGGATTCTGTCAGCGATCAGTCCAAGAGTTTTGAAGTCAAAAGAAGTGAAGATTTGCCTGTGGATAGTGGCGCCCCTAGCAGTGAAAGGGAGGAGGGGGAGCTGGAACCTGACCCTCAACCTGTGCTTTCTCCTAAGCAAGCTGCTGTTAAATTTAACTCCTCTCAGATGGAGCTCCATCATGAACATCACATTCAGGAAAACGTTTTGCAGCAAAAAGAAAATTCCTCACCTTTAGAAATGGGAGATATGAGTAAAGTGGGTAGTCATGAGGAGCCAGCAGAAGTTGGAACATTGGAAGATGTTCAAGACATAACAAATAAAGTTATTGAGTTGCCAGACGTTAAAGACAGTTCCCTCCTTGGGATAAGTGGAAGTGGAGATGAAAATGAGGCCTCAGGAGATAATGGTGGAGGTAATGATGAAGAAGGGGCTAGAAGAGGAAGCTATGATAAGGAGGATGCAGACACTACATTTGCTGAAAAGCTATCAACTGTACAAAAGGAACGAGGGGAAGACAAAGGTACTGATCTTGATGTTAAGGCAGCTAATACTGATGTGCCAAAAGTAAACAAGGGGTTTGCTGAAGAAACTGCAGTGCCCTTGAAAGAGGAGACAGCCCTAAATTTGAAGGATAAGGGCAAAAACATTGCTGTCTCACCCTCAAATGGTACTCATCTATTGGAAACTGGTTTCGAGGTTGGAAACAAATCAAGGGGCCTCACAACATTTGAAGACGCTGGTTTTGAAGGACCGATTACTAGAGGATTTGAATTTTTCTCCAATGATCCAGTTAAGAAGCATGAGAAAGTCGAGCAATCACCTCAGAACACGCATAAAGATGAAAAACTTGCTCTTGACCTTTGTCTTAGCTTGCCAAATGTTTTATTGCCTATTGGTGCCCAAAATAGAGGCCAGGATCCTGGTTCTCCTAGTCATGCAAGGAGTGCTCAGTCCTTTCCTAGCACATTTCACACAAATTCTGATGGATTTACTGCATCTATGTCTTTTTCGGGTTCTCAGCAGTTCACTCACAACCCTAGCTGTTCCCTGACTTACGATGCATATGATTATGAGAAATCTGTTGGTAGTCGGCCCATATTTCAGGGAGTGGATTGGAAAGCTCTCTCTTCAGATGACCATAAGAACAAAGAAGTTCCAATCTATCAAGGCACTTCTATAGGAAATAGCTTGCACCATCAGTCTCAAGCTTCTCAAGGAAATTCAAGTGGACAACCTGTATTACATGTAAGAGCTGTAGAGGGAAGCTCAAAATTACCCATTGGCCTAGATAGGCAATTAAGTGTTACTAAACATTTACGTGGAGCACAATCTCTGCAACTAAATGAAATTAGATCTCCTTCACGTAGTATTGGATCTCATGAAAATAGACCTGAATATAGCAAAGACAGGAGACCTGTGATGAAAAATAGAGATAACGCTAGTTCACATAGGATCAGTAACCCAGAGGGAAAAGATCAAGCACTGGTGGTTGGAGCTGACTTTGCTGAGTCAGTTGTTACTATGATAGTCGCTGAACCACTTCATACAATGGCCAGGAGGTTTAATGAAATGACCGAACAACATGTGACATGTGTGAAGGATTATGTTCATGAAATCATCTTAAATCCAGGTAAGCAGTGGCAGCTGAGTGCTTTGCAGAAAGCACTGAGAAACAGACAAGATAGTACCCTGGACATGCTAGTGAAGTCGCATGTTAGTCAATTGGAGATCTTGGTGGCTCTGAAAACCGGTCTCCAGGAATTTCTTCATCCAAATTGCAATGTACCATCTTCTGATTTGGCCGAGATATTTCTAAATTTAAGGTGTAGGAATCTTACATGCCGGAGTCTTGTGCCTGTGGATGAATGTGATTGCAAAATTTGCACACAGAAGAATGGTTTTTGCAGGGAGTGCATGTGCCTTGTGTGTTCAAAGTTTGACATGGCATCGAGCACATGCAGTTGGGTTGGATGTGATGTATGTCTACATTGGTGTCATGCTGATTGTGGATTACGGGAATCCTATATCAGAAATGGGCGTAGCGCATCGGCTCAAGGCAGTACAGAAATGCAATTTCACTGTGTTGCCTGTGATCATCCTTCTGAGATGTTTGGCTTTGTGAAGGAAGTTTTCCAGAACTATGTCAAAGAATGGACAGCAGAAACACTTTCCAGAGAACTTGAATATGTGAGAAGAATATTCTCTGCCAGTGAGGATTTGAGAGGGAAACGACTGCATGAGATTGCCAGTCAGATGCTGTTTAAATTGGCAAATAGGGCTTACCTTCGAGAGGTGCAGGATCATATTCTAGGTTTCCTCAATGGTAAGCACTCAATGCCTATCAATTTCGACTAGTTTTGCTAAGAACCTACCTTATTTTAGCACATCTCGTACATTACTAACTTCCAATACCCATATAATATTAGAGCTATAGTACAGACTTCTGGACTTGAATTTGTTTTAAGATTTTTGGAAACATCTTTGTTGATTTATTGTTAGTTTCTGTGTTGATCATTGTCACATGGAAGTTGCACTATATAACTTTTTGATGGTTGATTGTCCACTCCTTTATTTCATTGCTCTTTAGTTTCTTGTGGAATTTTATGCTGTAAAAGGATAAGCCAATTCTCTAGTAGCATGAGTAGTTAAACTACCCGGGAAGTTCAAGGTCTAAAGCTCGGGCCCTGTGATTCTTGTGAATCTATTTGTGTTGTGTTTTCAACATTTTAACAGCTGCCTCTTCTTTTTTGCTACATGTGAGCATATCTAGGTAGTCTGTAACTGCTGTATTGTCACCACGTGTTCTGTATTCTCTGTTATGCTGATTAGTTAAAATATCGTCATACCTTGAAAATTCTTGTTGTAAATAGTTAATGTGTTTTGCTGCTACAGTTGCATAAGATATATGGACCATCTTTTTGTAGAATCTAAGATCATTGTTAACCCTCCCCACCCCCGCCAACACCACTGCGGTGAGACAGAAAAAATATTGGGTAAAAAAAGGGTAAATGAAATGAAATTGGAAACGGAAAGGATGAGCTGGTAAATGCTTGTCTCTATGTTTTATCCCTGATAATGCAAGGGCCACAAAATACTAACGCTCTCTCTCTCTCTCTCTGGGTTTAAAATAATATCTTTGGGCATCTCTTTAATTGCAGAATCAGATTTGTTGAAGCCGGCCTTTGTTCCCACCGAATCCAAGAAAGATTTGTCAACAAAAAATAAAGATGGCAGTAATGGGATTGCTGGGTCCAGCCAAGGACCCATGTGGCTAAAATCCGTTTCTTCGGACAAGGCTCCTCGTTTGGAAAAATCTTTTAGTTTACTTTCAAGTTTTGATGGCGACAGGGATGATAAATACAAAATGAACATGGATTTACGAACTGGGAAAGAACCTGTTTATGATGAATTGGAGAGCATCGTGAGAATTAAGCAAGCGGAATCTAAGATGTTTCAAGCACGTGCTGATGATGCAAGAAGAGAAGCTGAAGCTCTAAACCGCATTGCAGTCACGAAAAATGAAAGGATTGAAGAAGAATCTACAACCCGAATTGCAAAATTGCGATTGGCCGAGGCAGATGAGATGCATAAACAAAAAGTGGAAGAACTCCAGGGTCTTGAAAGAGCATACCAGGAATACTTCAATATGAAAATGAGGATGGAAACAGATATCAAAGACCTTTTGCTGAATTACCTTCGATGTGCTTCCTTGGAGCCAATGTGATGTAATGCATAAATGGAGTATTTTCTATTTTTCTTAGTTAAATTCACTGGGCTTTTTTGTCCCTTGCTGTAATTGTATTGCTCCACTTATTGGCTTATTGTTAGCTGATTTTGTAGGTGACTTCCAGTTTCATTATCCAAGTGCTAACCAGATTATGTACAAAGTTGCCAAACTCTATATGTTGGACATGAAGTTAGGCCACTGTCCTCTATAAGAACTCTGAAAACCAGTTGGAGTTTCGTTTTGTTTTATCAGAACTGAAGAAAGATCTTACTAAATTGTCAGTAAAAATGCATTCAATATATTATAACCCAAAAATATGCTTGCGACCTAATCTTTTTCTGTTCGTCTTCCATGAATTCTCAATAGAGGCTTAGCCATCAATTTCTTTGGCAGTCAGGAACAAAGTCACCACAATATTTGTTGGCCATCTTGAAGATACTGGATGCATTTTCCTTTTCCTTTTTTTTCTTTATTTACTTAATTCTTGGGNTACCCAACTCAACACACGCCCAGGTCTAATACCCGTTCATGTATCTTGAGAGAGGAATAGGTCTTAAGGATAGCGATTTATCGTGCTTCAATCAATCACTTTTGACCAGATACTAGATGCATTTTCCTTTTCGTTTTCTTTCTTTATTTACTTAATTCTTGGGACGACCCAGGAATCCCAAGTCAAAGCTGAATCTAACGATATATAGATAAACTGTGGTCTGGTCGAGGATGGCTCAGCACTACCCCTATGAACTGTGCCCAGCCATGGTTTTGGCCCGGCATGCCAAATACATTAGTCGTGCCTGAGCCAGCAGTTCATGGTCCAAGTGAGTCGTGACATCCCTTCTACTGTTTGGTATAAAAAGAGTTAAAAAAAAGGCTAGACATTCATGACGAACAGCTAATGTTGGAGTGCATTCAAACATATAGCGAAGTAAGCAGGACTATTAATTATACAAATACTGGTAGAAAGTAGTACAGTGCAATTTCTACCCGAAGAACAATGCAGAAACAAAAACAAGTAAACAAGAAATGAAGGCTAAATGTAATAATATGATCTTATTTGGTAGCTTCCAGAAATTCTAAGAACGAAATCATATCTATGGCAACAATCGGCCTCTAAGAAATTTCCAAGGCCCGGTTCCTGTTCCCATCCTGCAAATAGACAACCAATTTTTTTTTTCTCAAATATTTCAGTTTTGAGAGTCTGATTAAAATTCTTAATAGAGCATAATAGTTGAATTGATGATTGTTTATTTGCATGCCAAGTTTGAGAAATTACCTCCAAACACCAGCAAATGCTCTCAATCCCATATAAATTGTCAAAGCAAACCATATTCCAATGAAACCATTAGTTGTGGAGAGGAAAAAAAGGAACCCAATGCTTACTGCAGACACTAGAACCTGAAATGGAAGTTTATAATTAATCAGAAACTTTCTTATTATATACTTGGAAAATTACAAAATTTAACAAAGAGAATTTTCTAAAAAATTTGGTTCAGCTACATGAATCCTTTTCCACCATGCTGTTCGGTTCATTGTCAAATCTTAGATGAAGATCCAAATCAAATGAATTCTTAACAACTATCACATATTCTACTGAGAAGTGAGAAGGCTTCACTCTATGCAGACAAGGGGTGATAAATTTACCATGGAGTATGCAGAAAATGCAAAATCGGATGCTCCAAAGTTAACGCCATCAAGAACAAATGCTAACGAGTTTATTGGCTGTGTAGCTGCAACAAACTGATGATAAAACAGAGGTTAAAATACATAATAATGGAAGCACTATGTATAATTTCAGCCAGTGTGTGAGGAGATACCGGGATGCCTATAGATATCATGTGAATAACGTTTTTGTCCTTTGAAAATATTCCGGATCCAAATTGCAAACCAAGTCCCACAAAAAGAGCAAGTCCAAGTCCCAGTACAAATCCCATCTGCATGAGAGGAGACACATCTCAGTTTAGCTAAATTATATGTCTTTTTGAAGAAACTAAAAGTAAAAGGAGATCTTTTAGTGGTTTGACACCAAGAACTTCTATGTTGTGCTAATGAAGTCTGATTTGAACATTAGTGAAAAAATTTCTTAGGAATCAATGGAAGAGTAGCAAATTGCTCGGCAAATCCACTGTCTGTTTATGTCAAGCAATACGTGGAGTAACTATTGATGCACAGAAAAGCAAGACTATATCCCAGTAAAGCTTTAACAAGCTTGTCACGATAATCTTTACGAGAAAAGATCATTTTGCTCACGGAAAATGTGGAACATTGCTTTCTTTACCTCGAGCATTTTACGATTCTTGATCAGCCAGTACACTAATCTCTACAATACGGAGGAGAAAAAATGCCATTCGAATGAAATCTACCTGTAGTACTCGGGCTGCAGTAGCAGCTGCTTTCTGATAGTCCTTCTCTGCAAATGCACAAGCAAGGATAGCCTGGAAAAGTGGCAAACAGATAAAGGCAGACAGAATCAACCAACTATACTGAAAAAGATAACACTGCTACTTGGATTGATTTTTGTTGAATGGACAAACTGATGAAACTCGTCTTCAATTTGAAAGACTCGTAACCAAGTTTGAGTCTTCAAGAAAATATCTAAGTTCGCAGAATCTTATTTCCCAGTCTGCATCTGTTTCAAAGTCGGTTCCAAAGGAGGAGGGTTGCAATCGGTTGAAAGTGAGCTTATAACTAGGTGACACACTTCCCAATTTCTTTTTGACCTTTTTTAAGAGAATAACTTCAACATATCGGTATTCATCCTCTACTATTAATCTGGAGCGTAAAGACTAAGATTTTATTTTGAAAGGATACAATGAGAAGAGGAAATGTAGGCACTCCACCTTCATTAAAACATTTTTGTTCTTATTTCTGCAGAGTAAAGACTGCATGAATTAGATTCTATTGATCTTATAAATTTATTAAACTGATTTATAGCCTACCCCAAATTTGTTTGATTACTTTCAGATTTTGCTTCTATAAATGATTCAACTTGGAGACAAAAGATTCAAAAATCTTTTAAAAAGTTGTTACCTGTCCCGCAACAGCCAAACCATCAGCAAGAAGTGACGATGTCAGCCAGACCTGTAAGCATATCTGAAAGGCAGCCATAGATGTTGGACCTAGCCTTGCAGCCATTGATGCAGCCAAAGTCACACAGATAGTCACAGCTATAACTCTTGCTAGTAACAGAAAACCTGTGTTCAATCACATAACAAAATGTCAATGAATATATTCGACTAGAGCAATTAAAAACGTTATTAAGGGACTAACCATTCTTGAGGAATCTACTGAACTGCAAATCCCCAAGACTTGGAGGTAATAAATTAACTTGTTTCATCAATTTGCACAAGAGAATCACAGAGATCAAGTACCTATAAACCCAGTTTCCACATGAGGAAAATTTTATATTAAAGGTGCCATGAACAAACAACAATATGGTATCAGAGGAATCTGTGAAATGCTAAATAATACTACACATATGGAAATGGCATAAGAGAATCACAGAGATCAAGTACCTACAAAACCAGTTTCTACTTGTTTTTATCCTTTGGTCCTATCGTACTAACAAATCAAGAGTCTAATGGATAGAGTATGGATACAAAACTTACTGAGAAAGGACATGTGCAATGGCAGCACCGCTCACACCCATATGGCACACAAATATAAGAATTGGATCCAAAATTATGTTTGCCAAATCTCCTGCAACTAATATCAGAAAAAACTACAATAAGATCAGGTATCTGAATTTTTGAGGATAAATTTAAATTTTGTTCTATATATATGTATAAACAAAAACTTAAAATTGCTTTACTATGTATCTGTAAGAGGGAATTTAGCAAGAAGAGGGCTTCCATTTTTCACTTGTTCGGGCAAGATTTTAGCCTTATCAATTGGAAGATTATAGTATTAAGGTTTCTTCTGGAATCTCTTGTAAGATATGACTAGAATACAATCAAGGGATTCAAATTGTCTGCTAAAAGAAGATTCAACTGGTTGTCTTCATTGCTTAATATGGAAATATTTCTTATTCTGAATGAAAAGAATGAAGAATGAATGTATAGACAAATGAAAAAGAAGGAAAAAAAAGTAGAGTAATTGACTTACCAGTGGCAAAAAGTGGAGTTTTAGTGTCCTTGAAACCTCGAAAGACTCCTTGCATGGCCAAAGAAAGGAGAACAGCTGGAGCCCCAAGTGATCTTAGTGTCAAATACTTAAGTGCAGGGGCTAGCATAGGAGATCCCTATATTGATCCATTCAAGATGTGTATCAATTGAAGAACATATGAATGCTCTGTGCAGGCAAATGGTTATTGTTCACTTGACAATGCATGATGAAAAGGAACTATAAAAATGAAGATGAACAAACGGGAAAGTTTTTATTCAGCCATCATATTTAAATTTGTAAGGAGAGACGGAGAGACAAATGACCAACTTAAATATTAAGATACCATTATGTTGATACTTACAGATTTTACACCCATGAAACCTAAAAAAGGTTTTGCTAGAAATACGAGGACTATGGTCTGAAGGAGTCCAAGCACAGCACCAAGAAGTAGTGCTGTCGATGCAGAAGGGATATGTCTGCGTTGACTACTAAGTTTGTCTTTCTTCGGATTGCTGATGATGACATCTGGAGACTTACGTGTAGTAGTTCTGAAACCTGTTGAAGAAAGAACGACATTTGCTAAAAAAATAACACAGATCATCTTAAAGAACTCAAACCTATAGAGAACATTAATAAATTATACTTTTGGAATCAAAGTATACATTGGTGACACCTTGAAATTAAGTTGTGACCATTTCAAATCTTTTTGAGTTTGGGTGGATCTAGAGGTGGTCAGGCTAGCCAGCCTTGCTGAGCCTCAGCATGGCCTGTCGAGAGGCCTAGCATGGTATTGGTCAGCTATCCAATATTTTAAATTTTTTTCTGAATAGAAATTTGAAAAAGGCCCAAGTCAGCAGGCTGCCTATGGCTTGGGCGGACCAACCCAACTTTACACCTTTAGGTGGAACTGTCAAAAGCCCACAAAGTAAAGCTGCCTGCACTCACATCAGTTGGGAATAAAGGAGGGATACGTGAAGGATGTATATTGGTTTAGTTTGCACAAAATGCCAAACATTAATCTAAACCTATTACTTGGGAGTGTTGGCAGTATCCAAAACACAGACATTTAGTTTCTAGGTAAGCACTCATGGAATATACCATCTTCTGAAGCTGACTCTTTTGTTTCATCATTTTCTGCCGAACCCTTCTCTAAGTTTTCGAGCACGGCATCTCCGTGAACCAGCTCGTCTGTTTCTTTGTTCTTCGAAGTACCTTTCTCCGAGTTATCACTTTTTTGTTGTCGATCACTAATTCTTTTAGCTGTGTCTTCCTCAGCAACGAAAGAAGTTGTGATACTAACGAGTGGGAATATGGTAACCTTAGATGCTTGATTAAAAATAGCAATGGAAACTCCTACAGCAGCTATTTCCACCGGACCTGAGCAATAACAAAAACTAAGTCAAAGAAACAAATTTGGTACAAACATTTCTTCAAGAAATTTGTAAACCTGAAACAAGATGTCATCTACAGGTTATAGAGAAGTTCAACATTAATGGATGAGCACTTAAGCAAAACATTACTGAGTTATGAAAATTGGAAGAATTAGACGGTGGGAAACTTATTTGGCTCGTTTAGTAAGGTGAATTGTACAACACAATGGATAGTATTAAGAAAAAGAAACTAAAAATTGAACTACTATGCTGTCCAGTCCTCATGAGTAGTGTATTCGAACATATCCATATAGGTGATCAAATTTTTTCAAAGGCAATAAAAGCACACACCATTGACAAAATGATTTACTTCATGGATACAGGGATTCAAATATAGACAATACCTAAATGGCCAATGAATGCTGTATCAATTAAAGAAGCAATAGGATCAGCAGCTAATGCCAGAGCTGCCGGGAATGCAATCCGTAGTATTTCCAATCCAAGATCATCCTTTTTGAAAACATTTCTGCACACCCAACAGAAGACAAAATATTAAAAAAAAAGAAATTATATCTTCTGATAAAGTGTAAAAAATATGGTCAATCCTAATTTCTTTTCATTTTTCTAAATCTTTTTCTTCTCTAAGCTATGGTACAACGGACTAAGCCGATCTTTTTCCTATAAGTATGACTTTAAGCAGATTGGCTAAACTGATACATATTCAAAGTAAGGGGTAGCAGTGTTCATTCACCTAGCATCTTTGAAGAAAACAAAGATTGGCATTGTCCACTTTCTCTCAGAAGGCGGCATATCAGCAACCTCAGCCATGTTTACAAGAGGCCGGACAGATTGACAGCACGAATGAATAACGGAAGGTTGGAGCGAAACGTAGCTGTTCGAAACCTACACCTCAAAATTTCAATTTCTCTCGTTTAAGACTTGCAGTCTGCAGAGTACATAACAATAAAGGTCCAAAGAGTTGATCACATGTATTAGATTTGTAAATCAGGATGTGTACAAGGGGAAATAGTTTCGTACATCATTCTCATAACCATCTAAAGGTCTAAAAAATTGGAACAAAGCAAAATATCAAAAATGGGAGAAAAGATGAGAGCAAGCTTTATCATCAGTTGGGAAGTTGAGAAATAAGAAGGATAAAGTATATATAACAACGATGGCAACTTCCTTAGTGTAAGAACCTACGCGAGTACCATTCAGTCATGACAAGATTTTAGTTTTTAATTTTTCTTGATACAGTCCAAAGTTGTCCATTCATTTAAAACAATTTATAAAGCATTAGCCATTTAATATAATTCTGAATCATTCACTTCAAGAAGTCACAAAAAATCACCAGTAAAGATAAAAATATTACCAACATTGGCAAAATTATTGCATAAATTAAGCCAGAAATTACTCTATTAAAGCATTGTGAATGAGGACAAAAAAGTTGTTGAATCAAAAAAGAAAGGAGTTAGGAATACATAAAGGAAATACCAATAAATGGCTATTGTAACATGTCCTTTCAGAAAATGACCACTTCTTCTGAAAGTTAGCAGAATGGTCATTGTAAGCCCCTTTTTGAGTCACATTCTCGTTCTTCTATTCATTTTCGATCATACATTTTTCAATAAAATAATATTTTTCATCACATTAATAACTTTTCCTTCTTTTCAACCACATATTCATCATCACATCACAAAAAAAAATAAAAAAATGCATCATTTCCAAAAAAATGAGCATCAAACACACTCTAACGAAACTATGGGAAATGCTCCTAATGTTCAATTTTCCGTATAACCTATTCATTATTGCACAACTTGTAAGGCAATTCTTATAAACTCCGAATTCATAATTTTTTTACGAGACAATTGAGTGATACACTAGACCGTTCTAACTGTTTTGAAAGATAGTTCAACTAATCGCAAAGGTCCCAACCGTCTTGCGTAGGCAGTTCGATTAATGAAATATGGTTTCAACTATTTAAAATTGTCTAGACTAGTGTAATTGCCTTTCTAGACAATTATAATTATTTTCAAGTCCAGTAGAATCGTCTTCCATCTTCTGAGATAGTCCATACAAGACAGTTGAATCATCTCGTTAAATGAGTCTTCTTTTGAAAACTTTCAAGATTTGCTTAAAAATCGAACACCCACCAAATAACATGGACAATTTTTCTCAATAAGAAAAGGATATAATCGACATTCAAATGTAAAAATGATTGTCTTCCTAATTTCCCCCGAAAGTAATCTTTTTTGTTTTCTCTCGCTAAAAAAGGGGCCTGACACACAAATCCCCAGTCACATAAAACCTTCCTCAGCACTACATTCCCCTGATAACCTACTAAAAATCTACACAAGGAAAGAGAAAGAAAAACTGTCCCCGTGTGCTTAGACTTTTTCTCACGACAAAGATTCCTCCATTCTCCCCAGTTAAACCTCAAAGCCCCTAAATTTGTTTAGAATCATACTGGGATACAAAAAAAATTGACAAAAATTTTGACAAAATGGCATGTGTCGCCCTCCTATTGAGGGGTTTAGAATCATGCTGGGATACAAAAAAAATTGACAAAAACTTTGACAAAATGGCATGTGTCGCCCCCCAATAGGAGGGGCGACACATGCCATTTTGTCAACATTTTTGTCAATTTTTTATTTTTACAAATGGCTTTTCCCATTTGTTTAAAGCTACTGATCAATACATATATAAAATTGTTGAGAAAATAAAAATTATAGTATTTAAGCAAATTTCTATAGCTAATAATGAAAATTGTGCATGCCGCATGCGAGTCGTAGAGTCAGCATTTTAAATAAATATGTTCAAGACAAATGAATCTTGAGAGTTTCTATGGAACTTCTCTTCATTTTTTTATTTCCTAGTTCGATTTAATTCCAAACAACATGAAACTTCCCATCTTACATGAAGTCAAGTTTTGTATATGTACCTGCGCGCGATGCTTCTTGCCTGGTTAAACCCACTTATAAGCAACAAAAAATTAATTGAACACAACTTTTTAATAATTATTATGGAGACTACTTGGGAGGAAAAGTAAGGGGGGGTGTTTGAGTCACCATTATTTTTTAAGAGTTTATTTTTTTTTTGGAATGGTAGATTGATTGAGAATATGTGGTTAAAAAATAATGAAATGTTTTTTTTTATTTTCTTGTAATATTATTTTAATGTTGTAGGTAGAATGAAGTGAAACATGCCATAGAATATTTGCAGTCTTTGGTAAAATTACTTATTTTCAATTCATAATTTAAGAGCATGTTTGGCTAAGCATATAGTGTGTAGCAAATAAGTGAGTTTCGGATTAAATAAAGTTCGTATTGATCCCAACTAGAATTAAACTAACTTTCGACATGGGACAAGTTATAGAATCGGTATAGCTTGAGAGTACTGTCACGAATTGCTTAAGAAAAATACAAAAGTAGCATAGTTGGATGTATAAATTGAGTTCGACTTTGAACTTCTTTGAAAAGGGTAAAATAATTAGAAGTGAAAAGTAGATTGAGCTTTTTAAGGTGTGTTAAGCCGTGTTTGACTTGATTTGACATGACGACCCACCTTGAACCATTTACACAAGTGATTATGGTCGCATTGATTCATTAAATTTATGATATTATCTTTTAATTTGGAGTTATGATCTTATCTCTGTGTTGAATTCAACGTGCATGAGCATTCTCTAATGTTTTAGTTAAAAATCCAAAAGATAGTTTGTTAGACTAGGCTTCATAAATCTTTGTTTATATTTTCTTACATACTTGTAACACGAGTTAGGGTTGGTCAAAAATCAATCTGAACCAATCAAATTGATCAACCCAATAAATTAAAAAAATAAATAAATTAGTACTTAAAAGCAAAAACCTAAAATCTAGTTTCACGTTTCTTCTGTCTCTCATTGCTGCTCGTGCCTCGACTTCTCAACTCGATTTTTTGACGTGATTTTTGAATAAACACTTGAATTGAAGGATGTAATTTTGTATTGAGTTTAGATGATTTAACATTTTTAGTATTTAGGTTGAATTCATTTTATTCAATAAGTATAATATGCAGATATTCAACATATATTTAATGGTCCGTTTGACTGTAAAAGTGGAAAATGGATGGAAAGAAAATGAATTATAGAGAATTGAATTACTTAGAAATTGTTTTATTGAGAATTGTAATTAATTGTGTTTGATTGGTATAATTTTTCACTTAGAAAATGTTGAAAGTTTGGTGTTTGTTTAGCTTTGTTTTTCATGAAAATTGTCCATTAAAGTGATAATTTTTTTACAATTGGATCTAGAATTTATTCCAATTGTAAAAAATAAAAATAAAATAAAAAAGAATTATCATACCGAATATCATCCGTTTAGCTTTGTTTTTCATAAAAATGTTCATTAAAGTGATAATTTTTTTTTTATCATTGGATCTAGAATTTGTTCCAATAAAAAAAATTACCATATCGAATATCATTCGTTTGGCTTTGTTTTGTGTGAAAATTGTCAATAAAAGTGATAATTTTTTTTTACCATTGTATCTACAAT
>CAIGRR010199774.1:0-10292 GCA_903798365.1 Fraxinus sp. 1973-6204 | reverse complement strand
ATTCCCATTATTATCATTATTCATTCTCCTCTTTCTTTTCCCCTCCAAATTCTATCCATCTATTGTATTTATGCCTGCAGATCGAATTGAAGGTGTACATTTTCTCCGATCCATGTACATTTTAATTTTACTAATGTTTTGCTTTAGATTTATAATGTCGATTTTTTCAGGCTCAATGGGTCTCTGTTGATCCTCGTTCTTCTCAATCCCACTATGACCAACCGGAATGTAGACTCTTCTCTAGTACGTTTTGATAATTGATTCACGATGATCGTAATAATTATACATTTTTGGACTTAATTTGTGTTTATGTTAGTTAATTTCTGTTTTTTATTTACTAGAATCCGATTGTTGTGTCTCAGGGGGAAGGTGGTGGTAATGTGCCGTCTCCACCTTCCGGGCAGCCAGGCCCTACCGTTCATGGAGGCAATAAGGTACTTTGTATTCAATTAGCCCATAAACAAATTATGAATTCTATTTTTGAAGGCTGTGGTTTCCGGGGCTTGAATGTTTTGCTATAATTGCTTTAGCATGCGTGCAGATATTATCAATAATAACTTGGATAATATTAGAGAATGTAGTGAGCAATATTTATAAGGTCGGAAAAGCGCACAATTAAATTCGCACAGTTTGACCTGTGTTTGAATGTGAACTATGAAATCATGTTAACTTGGGAACAAGTAAGGTTAACGTGTGGCATCTAACTACCCAAAGAAAATATTCTTCCTTCTCTGGCTTGGGGTTGTCTGTTTATATTGTGACTGTTTAAATTGAGTGAAACTAATGTGAGAGTGTTGAGTTTGTTCGGTAGTACAGAAAACATGGATACTAAGAGAAAAAGCATATACTTGAATTGGTTAACTGGCGCTCATCAAAAATTGTAGGAGAATCAATTTGAATTGGCTTGGCCATATTCAAAGCATGACGCTTGACCAATTAGGAACGGTGATGAGACTAGTATTAATGGTAAATGTAGAAAAATGGTTCACCTAAAATCAAATGAAAGTTAACCAAAATTATTAGAGTGGAAGAGGAAAATCCATATAGTAGACCTAATAACTTCCAAGCGAGGCTTAGTTGAATTGAATTGAAACCTGTGATTTTATTGTCTTATTTTTGTTTGGCCAAACTTTATTAAGATCCTAGAACTTAATATAATTGACACCAAATAGTTGGGGTAAAAATAATTTAATTGAATTTAGTTTTGGATGATAGTATAGAGATATGAGCTTAGACAACATAAAACTGGAACTTGATCTGGAAAATGTTGTAACTATGATTTTTGTCTTATGCATGGTTAACATTGTATGTTTTTCAAGACAAAGTTTACTACTCTGCATATAAATTTAAACTAGAGAGAGTAGTGCTGAATTTGCTGGCGTATAAATGTTACATAAAGAATCAATAGAGTTTTTATGGACCTTGCATAGAAAGATTATTCAATAATATAATCTACATCGACGTGCAGGTATATAAGAGTGGCCCTCTGTTTTTATCATCGAAAGGTTTGTTTTTCCACTTCATCTGGTTGTTTATTTTCCGAAATACGAATACAAAAGGAATACTGTTAACACGTCTTTCCTTTCCTTCATACATATGTCTCTTGCTTGTTGAACTATTAGCCACTTGATAATTTTTTCCTATAGAATGAATTGTCAAATCCTTCAAGCCATTGTGCTGGAATTCTAAGATGAATGAAAGTTCTCTCCTACTCTAAGATTTGAAACTGCTTCATTTCTTCTTTTTGTTTTTAAATTCAAGCGATATGATCTTTCTTTCCTTTTTAGATGAGTTGTAAATATGTTATAATTTTCTTTCGACAAAATAACAGTATTATAGAAGAATTACGGCACATTGTAAAAGAAAAGGAAGAACACGCTTTTCAGTATAAACAAATTCTTAAAAGAGAATGGAGCAAACTAAAAATTTCAATTGAACATATACATGAAAAAGTGGAGCATTATTCATAATGATAGTATAGAATTTTGAGGGTCTATTCATGGTCTACAATAAGTCAAGTGTGGAAGGAAACACTTTCTGCTGTTATCCATTCTATTTAGTTTACATTCAAGCAAGAAGTACATGAATATCAATAGTGGCAGGATCTGTTCCATATAAGTGTTCAGACTCACTTCACTGCATCTTCAATATTTATTATGTAGGTTATATTTCTATTTATTTCCCAGCTATATTCTACAATATTTGTTCCTTGTGGTGGTTTGGGGCACCTACATGCTCTTCTTGAAAGATCTATTGATGGCCTCTATTAAGTACAAGTATGGAAAGAACTACCATATGTTTTGTCTATTATTTGCAGTTTCCAGCAAGCGGAATTTCGGTAGTTGAAACTATTTGCATTTTAATTATTCTATAGCCATATTTCCCCCTATGTGCAATGGTCAGTATAGAGGTCATGTAACTTTATATTTCCTAACTCTTTTTTACTTTTTGTTCCGGTCAGTGAATTGCATAATTGCATTCTTAGGATCCCAAACATTCTTAGGATGCCAAAACATTCTTAGTAGGGACATGCCTACACTTGCATGAAGACAACGGTTTTTCTTTAATATTATTAAGTTTAGAAATTAGAAAATAATTGAACAGGTTGGGTGATGTAGAACCACAAGAATTATAGCTGAAGAAAACAGGGGAGGGAAAGAGGAAGAAGCCGAGAGGAAGAAGGGGAGGAGAAAACGTGATAATATCAAGCTCAATTTTTATTCAATCATTCAACTGCATAAACTGTAATGTAAAATTGTTTAAATAGCGAAAACCTAGGTACTTGACGGGTTTGGGCTAACCTACTAATACAAGCCCAATAATAATAAAATTAAAACATAAACTAAATAAGGTCCAATAACAATATGAGTAAGTGCTGATGACAATAAAATAAATCTCGAGGGTCCATGATGCCCGCATCACTGGGCTATTTTGAATTTTATTTTGCCCTCTTACTATTAGATTTTGCATAAAGTTGATATTTTGTTTGTTACATTTTGTTTCTTAAATGCTTTGTACGCTTAGTTTATCTAGTACATACAAATATATTCTAGTATCGATATCTTGTCCTATATTTTCAAGAATTTCCACATCTTATATACACATCCTTGTTTTGTCTTTGACACTATTGGTTTTCCTTATTTGACTTGTCATCTGACTTGAGATATATCCATGATATCCAGGTGTATCTATTTCAGTAAGATTTTTTTTTAGGTTTTTTGTCTATTCTAAAAGTAGTTTCCGAATTTCAAGCCTCGTGTTTTACAGCTACCCTGATATCAACTTCCCTAGGGATGCTTCAGAAGGCTTTTACTGACAAGAAAAAAGGATGAAGGGTTCTTCCATTTATATGCAAATGGTTTCTGTAATACGTTCACAGAGTTATGTGTTCTGCGTCTTGCTTTCTGTGTTACAGTTGCGCCCTGTATCACACATGTTTTTGCATGGTTCTTCTTTTACACACTCATAATCTACTCTTGCATATTAAAATTTAGAACAAGAATGTTTTCTGGCTGGACCTGAAAGTTCAACATGATTAAATTATCTTTCAGAAAATCTAGGGCATCTGTACATTTCATATTGTCTGTGATGTTATGTTTCATTGACTGATCAATCGCTTAAAAAAAAAAATTCAGTATCATTTAGTGTTTCTCAAGTTTTTACCTGTGTGCAGGAATCGGATGGACATCATGGAAGAAAAGGTGGTTTATATTAACACGTACCTCGTTGGTCTTCTTTAGAAGTGATCCAGTAAGCTGAATTTTTAAATCTTTTGAAAAACTTCTTAGATCCTAATTTCAGCTATTTTTAGGAGATTATTACGAAATTTGCCAACATAGAGCCGTTCATATTCCTTACTCTTGTTGCTACTGTTTAAAAATGCACTGTGAGGTGCAGTTTTTCATAGATTGTTTTATTTGTAGCTTGTATGACCTGTACCAGAGTTGACATTAGATTGTCACATGGTCATATTATTGAATACCATGTATGCTTGAATAGATACTCAATGAGATCACTCATGGATGAAGTATGCAACCTCGAAATGTGTCAATTATTTTGTAGAAGCTATAATTCTCTCTCTCTTTTTATTGAATTGATATAATTTGCGGGAGCATTTCTGCTTTTCCTCTAATGAGCCATAGCTAATAGTTTTGTTACACATTTTAATGAAACTAACATGAAGCTTCATGGCAATCCTGAAAGTAGCTCAAAATGGGGCCAATTGGTTTAAATATCTCATGTTCATAAATGCTGGTTTACATTTTGAGTTTATGCAAAGATATGAATGTGAATTGTTTTCCCTGCTCTAGCAACACTTAATTCTCTTGCCGATACATCTTTTCTGTTTTAGAAGAGCTTTATAACATGCATGCTTCTTTCATTGTATTAATTCATTTTCCCATTCTTCTTTGTTTTCTTTTTAACTATTTTTTTCCCAGAGTGCTGTTCCGCAAAAGGGGAGCGAAGTAAATTTAACCCTTGGTGGTATTGATCTCAACAGTTCTGGAAGGTTGGTTTCAATTTGTATACTTCTCACAGATTTTAGTGTTTTCATTTGCGCATCGATTTGGCTGCCTGGCCACATTCCTACCACAGTAAATTTTCTGAATGTAAGGCTTGTCTTGTTGACTTTTTAATCCACTCCCAGTGTGGTAGTCAAAGAAGACAAGAAACTCTTGACCGTGCTCTTTCCTGATGGTCGTGATGGAAGAGCTTTCACACTCAAGGTGCAACTCTAGTGAGATTTTCTTGCGAGATTAAAGCTTTTAATTTTAAAGATCGTTGTGCTCTTGACTTCTCTTTATGTTTTCTGATGTTTAACTTTATCAAAAAATCCTCTTGCAAATTTTATCTTATTTCAATCTGCGTGTTTCCTGTTCCATTAAGCTATTGCCCAGTTGTTTTATTTTACATGCGATGTTCTTGTCGAAGAGAAACTTATTTTACTTGAGACCTTTGTCCATCAATTTGTCCTTGAGAAAGAAGACATAATTTGCACAAAGCCCTTTCTTCCATCAATGTTTCAATCTTTCTGAGAGAATGGATCAGGGATCTGGGACATCAGTTAGCTGTGAGCTTAACAGAACATCTATTGTGTGAGAACATTTTTAAATTGGCATTGTTAATGTGAAGAAAGTCTAATATCATGGTCAAAAGATTGGATTTGTTCATTTATTTGCTTATTCCGACTATCTAACATATATTGAGACTCTACATAATAAATTAAACTGAATTACACAACAGAAATGTATAAAATATAGGCAGAGTGTTTCGGGTTCTTTTGTTCTCTTTGTCATTATGTTCGGGAAGATAGAAGACTGTAAACTAGTTTTATTGGGCGTTAGTGTACAGTGCAAACTGGCCCAACCTAGCTTTTCTTTGGTAGTAAATCTATGAGGCATCCAAATTCTTGGCCAAATACACAACCATTTGTTATCCAATGGGAGATTTCTGAACGTGCATGTTCTGACACGAGCAGATAAAGTATTTAAATTATTTGAAGAAAACAGTAAGAGAAACTTGCCTTTTCAATTGATGTCTCTTTAGTGGCACACATAACACTGGAAAGCTAGGTAACTTTGGGTGAAGAAATTGGGAAGCTGAGTTAGCATTGAGCTTTTTACATTAAGTTAAATAATTATTACGGGCACTGGGGAAAGACAGAATTCTCTGTCAACCCTACTTTAATTTTGTATGGTTGTCATCATCCTCATCCTCATGTCACTGTCCTTCCGGATAAAGCTAGGTCTCTTTCTGTTGTTATGTGTTGAGGTTTGTTTACCACAGGCAGAAACACTGGAGGATTTACAAGAGTGGAAGGCTGCACTTGAGGAAGCCCTGTCGAATGCACCTAGTGCTGCTCTTGTTATGGGGCAAAATGGTATATTCAGGAATGATCAGTCCAATGCAGCTGATGCTTCTTTAGAACAGGGTAAGGTTTGCTTCTAATTTCTTCATGTATGAAGTATCAGTATACTTCCATCACAGCTCTGAAATTCAAGTACTTGGTGGCTATCTTATGTAATCTAGATGCTGTATGTTGTAGTTTAAATAACTTCCGAATCTACTTTAAATGACAAAGGGACACAATTTCCATGTTTGCTTTTGCTGTTTTTATGTTTGGTGTCCTTTATTTCTTAACAAGCTTAAAATTCATGGACTTAGGAGTGTGATAATGCCAAAATCTGGTTTTGCTCTAGCTTATGCAATGCCAGAATCCTCTGGTATGAGTGAGCTTGTTTGATTGAACAAGTGAAAATTATGCATAGTTACAGAGTGCCCTGTTAACTGTGTGCCAGTGTAACATTTAACTGATATGGTAGTTATGAGAAGTTATGAAATTACTTCATGTCTTGGAATTGCAGACGCTTTTCCTTCTTTTATCTTCACATTTTATTTGGGAGTTTGTTCTGTTCCATTTCTATTTGTTGTCTTTGTCTTGAAATTAATTTCAATTCATCCTGGTCTTATATTACAGTGAAAGATAGACAACCAGTGAAATCCTTGGTCATTGGCCGACCAATTTTACTTGCTTTGGAAGATATAGATGGAACTCCATCCTTTTTGGAGAAAGCTCTTAGGTTTGTTGAAGCCCATGGTGAGCTTCTGGTTCTATTTCATTAATGATGTCACTGGTGATTAACATTTATTACTATTTTTCAGAGTAATACTATTTGTCATCATTGATGCTAAGCACAAGTCTAGGTGGCAACACATGATAAATCCAATTAAATGAATCTCATAACAACACATTTAATTAGACTTATAATTTAGTGTCACCTACGTGCCACATAGACTAGTGCTAAATAGCATTATTCTAGATTGTATCACGTCAAGATGCTTATTCTTATTGTGCTTCTTATATGCACCCTTCCTCATGGTGAAAGAAGTCGTAAATTTATTTAAGGATACGGCCTATCATTGAAAACACACAACAATTTTATCTCATATATAATCTGATGCTACATTAGGTTTCAAGAATGTAGGAGGGGTGCTAAAGTGAAAAAGTTTCTCACAATTACAAATAACAGGGCATTATTCTAAACCAATTTTCAATCTGTAATATTGGATCGGTCATGATTGTTATTGGAATCTCTTTAGTTAATTTTTGCCCCTCTTGAGATGTTTTGATAATGAGACCATGAAGCTTTTATTGAATATATACCACGTAAGATGATTCTGAATATATGTGATAGCATTTCTACTTCAAATTTTTATTTCGTTGTACAATCTGACATCTAAAAATCATAGTTTCTTTCTGATTTATGATACGACTTAATTTTTCTTAGACATTACAGTGATGGTGCAATAGAGGAGGGACAGCACATGAAAGGAAAAAATAACTGCAAACACCAAGGTCATCTAATAACAAAATATTCACTTAGCCTTTATAATCGAGTATGCTTTAACCTCCCATCTATTATAATCAAAAAATTACACATCATAATATCCCCTCCTTTGAATAAGTTCCCTTTTACTATCTTTTACTTTGCTGTAGCCATAGTTGATAGAGCTTTAAAATCCTGCTAAAATATTTAAATTCCAGGTCATTGAGTGGGCATCTTTTAGGTGATGATTTTTATAGAAGTGGGAAGAATTATAAAACAGACAATCTATTTTCTTCTTCATTAAAGTGAAATTCTAGAATCCATTCATTGGACAAAATAAGAAACATACTGTTTGTCTGTTGGTTTCTTAGTTTTTTCTTTCATTTGTGCATATGCATGGAAAGTCAATAAGCAGGCCCATTTCTATTTTCATGTAGAAGAAATAGATTATCTCGTTGCCGCTTGTCACCTTCTTAAGACTACATGTGATTTCTTCTAAGACCAAATGTGATTTTCTTCTAAATGCATGAAGGTGAGGGAAATCAATTCTCCCAACCTCCATTTTATCTAGTTTAATGAAACTTAAAGATATGAGTTAGATAATAAAACAGATGTCCCCTAAACATGCTGACATCTTTGCATATTATCAATGTTTAAAAATGCGTAATTGGGCGTCCAGGCATTTTTCCTTCAAGAGGCTTCATAAGCCTTTTAAGGCATAAACCTCACAGTAAAAAAAATGCCAAGAAATTATTAAAATGTAATATAAGCATATAAAAAATCTTCAAAACTCATAATAAAACAATTTAAAATTTGCAAACAGAAAAAAAAAAATCTGTAAAGAAACTATTATTTTAGTTGGTAGGGCAGTGGGTTATTCCCAAAGTAAGTCTATGAGTAACACAATTTTTAATATTGTAGTGGGTAGTGGGTTATTCTCAAAATAGGTTAGAACTTATAATTTTGTGGGCCACGAGCCTTAAGGCGGTGCTGCAAGATGTGTATTCACACAACTGAGGCGCCCGCCTCCAAAAACTACCTCACAATCAGTGTCTCGAGGCATTTTTTGCTCGTCTCACTATGTGGCGGGCCTTAAGGCGAGTTTCAATTTATTTTCTAAAACCATGCATATAATAGCCTTGGTGTGATGCAATTTTTTCTATAATTCATTTTAGATTATCAATTGCTTTTCATTTTCTTATCTACGACCCGTTGTATAAAAATAATCTTTCTAACTTCCATGAGTTGTGGTTTTTACTTTATAACAATCACACATGAACTTCATCGATTTTACACTTTCTTTTGCATTTTCTTGATCCTAATCATCTAGTGTCATTTTCCAGGAGTTAAAGTAGAGGGCATTTTGCGGCAAGCTGCAGATGTTGATGATGTTGAACATCGAATAAGAGATTATGAACAAGGTTATTTTTCTTTAATGGAATGACTTGCTCGGATGATTTAATGTTTTCTATTTAATAATATATGCAGATACAAGTAGATATAATTTTGCTTCTTGTCCAACATACAACTATATTATTTCAATCATTTTCATGTTTCATTACTCATAAATTAGAGTTTTAAAATTTTTTGTATTCAAAATAAGGTTATCATCAAAGATGTATTATTGGAATTTATTTATCTGGAAATGAAGATAATCAATGTGAATAGACTTCTGCATTGCTTTCATGATTGTTTGAAGTTCACTTTTGTATATGGGCATTTATTATGTACTCTTCGTCCCATTTAAAATTGTTCTTGGCCCATGTTTTTTATCAATCTCTCTCTCTCTACACACACACACACACACACACCCTTATGGGTAAATTGATGGAATCCACGGTGAGAAAATGTAGTGAGAATATGATATCTATACAAAACTGTTTATTTCTCTTCAGCGCATGGACACCTGATAATACATTTGATGTCAGTACATTTCAGCTCCAACTAATATACATAAAGAAAGATAATATATTTCACAATATTTTTCTATCTGATTCAGGGAAAAGTGAGTTTTCTCCTGAGGAGGATCCACATGTGATAGCTGACTGTGTCAAGGTATCTCCTTGTGTCATAAAATTATGTGAAAAATTTGCAATCGTTTCTTCATAATTATATGCACCTTTTTCCTATAACAGTATGTTATTCGGGAGTTACCGTCATCACCCGTTCCTGCTTCTTGCTGCAATGCCCTCCTTGAAGCATGTCGTAAGTTTTTTTTTTTTTAATTTTAGAGTTGGTTTCTTTTATAATGTTTTTCTTACATTTTAAGTGAAATATTGAGTAGTTGAAGAGAAATGGAAAAGGGAAATCACATTCTTTCAATGAAAAAGTATGTGCATAACTCTCTTGATGGCATAGTGTATTTGTTGGATTAAAAACTCACTATTCAATGATTTCATGTCAGACTAAAATATCCTTTCATTTAGTTTCAATGCAATAATTTCAGCTTTAATTGAGGAACAAATTTATGGTCATCTTGATTATTATCATAGTAACATTATCACATGTTTCTATTTCATCCGTTTTATATAAAATATATTCTGAAGTCTCTAGTATTCGTTCCACTAGTTAAACTCATGAATTTTCATGAAGAAAACTTCTGTAGTATGAACATTTCAATTAGGGTAGCGTGTTTATCCGACACGCGTCAGACTTGTGTCCAATACCAACATTCATCAGACACTCTACCATATTGATTTTTTTTTTCAATATTAGAGATATGGCTTAATAGCACAAAACATTTCTACGTTTGACACTTGTGGAAAACGTCCCTACGTTTCATTTTCGCATTTTCGTCCTTATTTCAATGTTTCATTGCGGAAAACATCATTTTCAGAACAAAACGTCTCTACGTTTAACATTTCTTGTGGAAAACGTCCATACGTTTCATTTTTTTTGCATTTTTATCTTTATTTCAACGTTTCATTGCGGAAAACATCATTTTCACCATTTTTTAAAAGTAAA
>CAIGRR010199773.1:0-11079 GCA_903798365.1 Fraxinus sp. 1973-6204 | reverse complement strand
AGGACCTTTTCATTTTAATTGGAACCTAATAGACCAAAATAGTTGAAACTTGAACCTTGAGGACTTGAATCACAAATTTGTCATAAAACCCCCAAATCTCCTCGCCGGTGCAACTCAGTAAATCTAATTTGGGAGGCTGAATCATATGAAGACATGCACATACTGGTGGCTGAATTTGAAAGTGGAAAATTGGATTATTATATATTAAACACGCAATAGTGGCAGACAAGTGTTCTTGGGAGGAAGTTGTAGATTTTGAATTTTATATATATATACTCACGCAGCAACACAGCAGTTTGGTGGAGAATTTGGCTGCTGAATTTTTGGAAGAAAACTTCAATTTTTTAACTATATACACGCAGCAACACGGCAGCAAAGTGGAGGAAACTGGGCAGCAGTATATTATATATATTCACGCAAAATGGCTGCAGGTTCTAGCAAGGTCAGAGGGTCTCCTGTGTTTAAATTTATGAAGAATCTTCGAGGGAAACTTGTGGAAGAGGAAGAAAAAAGATGGGGATTTTTTCGAGCTGGACATTAATTTCTGTGAATGGATGAAGTTTTATTGAATAAAGATTGGGAATTGTAGGAATTTTAGTGTTTGAAATTTTGCTATAGGAATGATTGTGGCTGAAAAACATAATTTCTTGTATGGGAATTGTTAGAACTTAGGAAGATGGCTTCTACACCATCTCCAAATTCTTCTCTCACTGCAGTCCTACTGGCTCCTCCATCTCGTCCATCCAATTCCGCATCTCCTCATCCACCAATTCCACCTGCTCAACCTCAGTCACCCTCACCAGATGCATCACCATCACCACCGCCTACTTCATCGCCCCCATTGCCTCCACCATCTCCCCCTTCACCACCACCAACTCCTCCTGCTACCCCTCCTCCAGCAGCCAATTCGTCACCAACTCCAATTTTGTCCCCTCCCCTACCATGTGAAGCTTCCCCTCCCAATGCATCGCCGGCTTCACCTTCACGCCAAAAAGAAATGGATTTTGGGGGATTTTATGATAAATTTGTGATTTAGGTTCTCAAGGTTCAAGTTTAAGCTATTTTGGTCCATTAAGTTCCAATTAAAATGAAAAGGTCCTTCGGTGACCATTACTGAAACCAGGCGATACTTCAGTGACCGTTAGTGCAACTTTTAAACTTCAGTGACCGTTTTGTGATTTTAACGTAACTTCAGTGACCATTTGTGAAATTAACCCTACAGGGAGATGGTATCCTTTCCCATCAAAGTGTTTTAATCTGACCTCTTGTTGTTTGCAAGAAGACTGCTTGTTTGGATTTTGGATAAAAATACAAGTTTCTGAAGCTATAGTGTGGTAAAATGAGAGGTGGATAACTGTGTAGGTGAGGGTCCTACAAAATGTGGTTAAAAAATAAATGTTTTGACTCTGACTATTAAATAATTTTAAGTTAAAACAATCGAGCACTTAAATCTTAGGACCCGACAATGACAAGCCCAAATCTTAGGACATGATGATGATGAACTCAAATATGACCTAAAATTGAAGGAAAATGATTATTGATATACCAGAATGTTGTAACTTTGATTTCGTACTTCTTTTACGACCTCGAAACTAGTTGGCTGTTTGGTCAGTTTTATAGGTATTAAGAGAGATTTCACATATGATGGAACCCTAAATCTTTGAAGTGTATTGAAAAAAATACCATGTGTAAAGGCTTTTTTCTTACAGAACTATTATAGGTGTTGCGTTGGCCGCGCTTGGTAGGACCTCTTTTTTTTATTTTTTTAAACTTTCAATGAAATGTCAGTCTCTCATCTTTAAAAATTTTTGTAAAGAAGTTTTGTACGTGTAACGTTTCAAGGGTATTAGAGTCCATAATCTTCAAACGAGACATTTAACTGTCTAGAAGTTGATAAATCTCACATCTATTAAACATGTAAATATTTAATATGAATGATACGTTTGTTTGATTATTGCTTTTTCCTTTAATAAATCATTCATTTTCAAAAGGAACGGCCATATAAATGTTCAAAAATTGCTAGCCTTAATTGACTTGGAACATTTTTTCTATGTTCCATTTTGAGATCAAATATTCAACTCTTTAAAGCATGTGTTTGCATGGTACCATCCTCCCAAGTCCCACATTTTATGAGCTCACGTGAATATGATTTTAATTGTTTTGCTTCGATGAAATTGTTAAAGAATAAAAAAAAAATTATGTTTACGTGCAAAATATTTTATTGTGTAAATGTATGGTTAAAAATGAGTGAGAATTAAGAGTTCTATTTTAAATGGAAACAAACAAAGTCTTTTTTAGCTTTGTCCTGCATTGAAAACACAAGAACTAGGCTAGGTTGACAACTTGTGATGTTTTTGTTTATGAACATTGAGTTCTTGGTGTATTCTTACTACTTATAATCCTATTCCCAATATTTGTCATGAATCAACGAGTTTTATATATCGATTATTGTGTTCTTATATATGCTCCATGTTATATCATATAAAATATGAAACGTTGGAACTCTAGAGAATCTTTAATACTTACATTTTCACCGTATGATTAAACTACTCATTTAAAGATAAAAGTAGATTATCCAAGCACGTGTGGATGCAAAAAGTTACTCATAAGCAACTTTACTCCTTTTAGCTTAGCCAAACATCCTCAAATTTTCAAGAAAAGTTGCTTTGGAGCACCATTTTTGAGGATACCAAGTGCCGACGTTTGGAGAAAAAAATTGTAGTTAAAAGAAAAATGTGAATAGGCACATGCTTAGAGCATCTCTAATATATTCTTTATTAGTTTCATTTTATCCTTTTTAAAAAAGTCAAACTTCTTTATGAGGTGTTCGATGCACTCTTTATCTTCAAAAATTAAAATAAACAATCGATTTGACTCTCCAAATATAGAAAGTCAAATTCATTCTCCATACAATACTTCATTTATTATTGCACAATTCATTTTTATTTTTACAATATAAAAAAAGATGGAAGTGATAAAATAAAAAAAGAGGGAAAATGATGAAAAAGAATTGTTTATGAAAAAAAAGCAAAATAATGAATGAAAACCGTGTAAAAAATTGACTTATTTTTAAATATTCGTTAAAATGCTCTTTAAAATAAAGAGTTTGGAGATGCTGTGTGTGTGTGTGTGTAATTGAAAAACAATCGATTTTGAAATGAAAAACGTGTCATAATCAATTAGCCATAGCTAGCTGGCACGGCTTCATAAATTAATTAAAATTCTTGTTAGAAAAACATTGACATGCACTACTCAATAATAGACATAGTCAATGGCGTCCTTATATTGACCTCATCCTTATTTCTTCTGCTAAAATGCCGAAAATTCTTTGAACAATTCAATGTTCATGCATTCGACGTTAATTAGTTATTGATTGTGTATGCACACGCATGCATATACATACATATATATCAAACTACCGTAGGAAACAGAGAGAGCAAGGGGGGAGAAGATGACTATGCCTTTGTTCAATATCTTGAGCTGCTTCTGTGAACAAGCAGAAAAGAGTCGATATGTATGTGAAGGCGACGTGTGTTATTTGCATGATGATCCCAAGACATCTTCGAAAGTCGGGTTGAAGAAGAAGAAGAAGAAGGAGGAGAAGGAGCAAGAACGAAGCTTTAGCATTCTGGTTTCAAGTAATTCATCTCGAAAATGTTGAAATCTCCGTTTCTTTGTATATTTGATATAAATGATTTCTTCTTATAAAGAATCTCTTTCATCAAACTAGGTATTCGATGAAAAAAAATCTTGTTACGACAATCCCTTGACGAGGAGTTGTTATCTTTTATGTTTTTCTTACAAATTTCTCGTGAAAGTCTTGTCCGAGATTAAGCTACTCTATATCTTATTTTACGGTTTTAGTTAGTTCTCACACTCGAATTGATTTTCTATATTATCAGAGTTCGCAGAAAAAAAGTTACTATGTAATTATTTTCTATAATTGCTTCTTAATGGTTTGATCTTATAATTGGTACAGATTGTGTTCCTTGAAATTATCTTTGGATGTGTAGTTCTAGAAAACAACATCAAGCAGAATTGTCATTTGCAATCTAAAGATGAAATTCTTACTTTAATGTACGATTTGTTAAATTCTCTCTCAAAATATGTAACTTAAATTCGCAATTCCAATCTGTAAGAAACTATGTTTTTTTAAAACTCGCCCATCTAAGAACATTAACTATTGAACAAAGTAATATGTCAATATTCAACCATCTTATGGATCCTACCCGATGCTAAAATCAGAAATCACAATTCGATGAATTCATGCACAACAATTTTAATGTATTTTGAGAAATAAAAAAAAAAAAATAAAATTATCAGGCATATAGGATTCTTAAGTATAGAAAATTTCATAATAAGCATAATCTAAAGCAGAAGAATAAATCGAAAAAGCTACAACAATTCCAGGCAGGCAATAATCCTTGTTCAGGATGAACGTTTAAGATTATTCTGGTAACATCCCAACAAAGCTCCAGCTTCCCAATAACATACGATTTTGTCCCGCTGTCAGCATCCTGAATCAGAACCAGAGAGAAGACGACAAACAAGAAGCTTTCTACAAACGATTAAACTCTGACCAAACTGATCATCTTTTGTATCTTCTGGCTATTCTAAAACCTAATCTAAAGGCAGTAAGACGCTTTTGAATTGATAGCACGGGCAAATACATAAATCTTCATGTAAATTAGCCTAACACAAATCCTGATGTGCAAATAAATTTTCAGATGGAACTAATTATGATGTAACCTCTTTAACATGATTTGCCACGCACAATTCACAGTTCACCTAAAATGCTGTCTTAGAGTTGCAGAGCCAGGTCAGGCTGCTGAGAATCAATCCGTACGCCTGATGAGTGTCGACCAGGAGACCCTGGTGACTGGAAACCAATATTCAAGTCTGGAGGTAGCAATTCATGTTTCTGTTTTGCATGCATTTGTGGACTGAGATTCTGCCAAGGAGACTGTAGCTGGAACCTAGACAAGTCAGCAGTTACCAACTGGGGGAAAAACATTGGCTGATTTTGAAACTGGGCTTCACTGCTTACTCTTACAGGCTGAGGAACTTGCGGAACAAAAGCATGAAGTGATGCGTTCTTCTCAGGCTGAAAATGCATCCCAGGAGCAGAAAACTCTGGACGAAATCGAGATGCTTGTGGTTGGAGACCATGAGTTGGGTTATACAAGGAATCTGCAGATATCTGGTTCTTGTGTAAATTTGTGCTGTCCCCAGCTTGTCTAAAGCCACCTGCCCCTGCGGACATCCATACGCGGGCAGCAGCTCCAGCAGCATTTGAATCATATCTGCTTGATGGAGCAGGGGATAATTCTTGAGGAGCATTAAACTGATTTGAGGGTTTCTGTTGATCTTGAGCTTTTTCGGCTAACATTCTCATCAACTGGACTGGGTCACTAAGACCCTGCCCCTGTCCATGGTGATAGTAAGATTCTGTTTTGGTCATGTCAGACGGTGAACTGGCTATTATATTACTATCCACACTGTTAACCACTTTCCCATTAGGCAATACTCCAACAGAGATTCCACTAGTAGTTGGATGCTTAAAGGATCCAGATGTCAAAAGATTCATGTTATTGGATGCCAACTCCACTGACCCGGAAGATTCTATTTCTGAACTCCTTGGAATCTGCCTCTGAGCAATAAAATTAGCTGCGTTTTGATTGGCCAAGGGTGGACTATTCAATTCAACCTGCTTTAAATCCTTTTTCTTGGGTTCAACAAAATTCCCAAGTTGCGAGTTTTGACACTGGTAACCGAGAGTAGCAGAATCAATAGGTTTGATTCCAGGAGATAAAAAGAAAGACGATTTCACTTCGGAACTATTCCTCCTAACCTGCTGTTCTTTGACGGGGCAAGAAGTATTGGTAGTAGACATAGTAGTTGGTCTGTCTCCAGCATGGCGTAATAAAGGCAATTTATTTTCTGAGAAAGGCCCACTAACTGTGTTTCCCATGGGAGAAACTGAGGTTTTGAAGTTTCTCTCAACCTTTCTTTGTTCAGTAGCATGCTCTATTTTTGCAAAAAATGTTGGTTCCTTCACGGTACAATTTTCCAGTATTAACACAGGGGTTGGAAGAGGCTCGTACTCTCCGACCCAACCACGACCAAATTTCAATCCTTGAGGCAGTGCTTTCTCAATCCTCTGTGAAGCAACATTCCATGCAACAGACCCAAGAGTTGCAGCAAATCGAGCCAGACTCCTAGCATATGAGTAATCAGTATAAAGTCCTACCTGATTGGGGGAAATTGGAAATGAGTGAGATAGCAATGTAAAACAATGAATAAGATTTATTTGAAAAGTCACTCACAGGAATCAGCTGCTTCATTTCCCCCTCAAAAGTCGAGAATATAGATTCTGAGCCGGCTACTGGCTGAGCTAATGATATGTTATATGTTGCACGACGGTTCTCATCATGTATGGCCAATTTCCTACCAAATCTAGATAGTGGACCCTTTCCTACAAGCAGAAGGCTTAGAAGTTAGAAAAACAGCAATAGGAGTAAATATACGGCTGTTGCAAATTAAGAACGGAGTTCTGTTGCACATTTGAAGTTATTTTTTCACGTTGCATGAGATACAAAAGTTCAGACTGGTTCATGACACAAATAATGACATCAGATGTACATAAAATATTGGGTGCATATGGTACCTAGAAGTGATTCTTCTCCCTTATCTAAATTGGCGTCATTCAAGGAAGAATTTCCCTCAACAAGCCCATCAATGCTACCAGGCCTCTCCGATCCACCAAACTGATGTGCATTTGAAACATTCTGCACATCTCCACCTATTGCAAGAGTGGCCCCAGATGAGAAATCGGAACCAACAGGTTCCTGCACTGTCCGGCTCACTGTTTTCTTTATTTGTTTCTTCAAAATAGAGCTTGATCTCGTACTTGTATTATGTTCTGGCTTGAGTTCCTTCTCTGAGCGTCCATTATTTATCCTTATCTTTTGAATTTTCTTTCTCGCTAGCTCTTGGATAGTGCGTGCCTTCAGAATGATTACAGAACGAAGTTGATCTTTTAACAAAACCAGAAGGGAAAAATAATAAGCCCCTTAGGGGTTTGGGCTCCATTTTACCCAAAAAAAAAAATTCATTTTGGAATGGTAGAAAGTTGGAGAATGTATGGTTGAAAAATAAGGAAAAGTTTTGAGTTTGTGTGAAATTATTTTATGGGAGAATGTAGGGTTAAAAATGAGTGTTGAAAAAATGAATTTTGAGAATAATGGGGGCTCAAACAGGAGCTAAATAAAGCAAAAAGAGGCTGTAAGCCTTACCTGCTTATGGTATATGGTATCTGGAGCATTGTATTGCATGGCATTTGAGCAAATCAGAAAAACGTCACTCTGCAGATCAGCAAACAGTTCTAAGAAACATAAGAAAATAATTCCCAGACTCCTACTCCTACCCCTGAAGATAGCTGATATACACAAGTAGAAGGTGTCGTATACAGATCCAGAAGAGTTGTCCATCAACACACCCCCCAATAAATATAGAGAAAAGGGGAAAATTTGAGGAAGGCTTTATTAATGTTCTTTAGGAGCCAGAGCATGCACATACATTAAGACGGTGTCATTATAACAAGCAAAATCAGGCAAGTTTTCAGCTACTTCAACTTCTGTTTGATTACGATCAATAGGCACCATAAAACAAATACAAATCACAAAACTGAACATCCTTAAATTCAAAAGGAATTGCTTGATGTTGTTCCTCAATGTCACTGTTCAGAAAAACATATATTCATGTATCCAAAAATATGAGCAAAACAAGGATTCAACGACAAGTATTTCACACTTCAGCGGATTATAAACAACCAATATTTGTGATCATTGTCTTAGCAATTCAATTCGAGAAACAAAAGATTATGGATTCCTAACCAAGAAATAACAACTTAAAACATATTCCTTTACCTATAAAAAATTGGGGAAAGTTACCATTAGGAAACCAAATGGTTAAAATTATGTTTCCCACAGAGCATTGCCATTGTTTGAGAATTCAGAAGACAAAGAGAAGCTCCAATCACTCCACTTATTTACAAATTTCAATTGCCCAGTTTAACTATCCAGATAATAATACTACTTGATGGACAAGTATCCAATGCTAATTGACATATTTATACCACCCTTCTTTCTAAACAGACAGAAAATGATAAAACTGGAAAAGCCAAAAGAGGACATTTACGTCAACACTTTGTGTTCAAAACTTCAAAACAATATTTCTAAGAATTTGAACATAAAACCATAAACTCCATGACAAATTTACTAAACGAGGATACTCTTCTAAACTCAAGCTTCCCACTTTGAACCACGGATGAAACAAGATTTGTCTGCTACACTTAGCATAACAAATGTTATTGTAATGATTTTCCATGCGTATCCTTAATCCATAATCATCTTTATCTTGAAAAGAGAATACTTCTAAACCCAGTTTCCACTCGAAGTGGGACCCTCAAACCTTGCAGCTTCAAAAATCTACTAAAATTACAAATCGTTGCATGTCGTTGTACCCTAACATAGAGATATCCAGTTCTGTTCTTTGTAAATAGTCAAGATTTGAGATGAATGATTTAGCACCATTTTTCAGCTCGAAAACGCTAGTCATCAGTCATTCATCATCTTGTCAAGCAAAACTCTATGAGCTCATTTGTGAAAGGAAAAAGGAGACCAACCAACCATGGTAAAGGAAAAGGAGGCATGGGATCGGGATCGATTTCGGGAACTCACCTCAAATTGTTCCAAGGTTTCATATGCTCCATTTCCCAGCTTGTTCCTCACGGTGGCAAAGTCCATTGGATGCTTTATCACATCATGATAATCAGGAAGCTGCACAGTAACCAATCAACCAATTTACAAACTCCATAAAAGTAATGCCTCGGTACAACCCTATGTAATTCCATAAAGAACTTTCTACCTCTTCTGGATCGACCGGTTCCGCATACACACCATATATATCCTTCCTGTCCAAAATAAAATCAAATCACTTCAAGATCCAAACAAGCCCTTAAAATAACAATGCAACAAATATTCACCACGTACTTCTGAAGCTTGTCTAAGATCAACTCCAGTGTCTTCTTATCAGGCAATGGAAGCACAGATAGAGTCTCTGATGGTGTCCCTAATCAAGCCAACAGTAACAATTAACAAATTAAATTCAAAATATTAAACATGCCCATTCGATAAAAGCCAGAAATTAAAAGCTCGCCTGGAGGTGAGTGCACGGTTTTGGGCTCCATCTTTGTTTCTCTAACCTGTCAGTCAAAATCAGCAAAGTCATTATACCTCAAAAAGGGTTACATTAAAAAAGGAAAGAAATCATAAATAAATCAATAAATGCAAGCTTAAGAAAATAAAAGTCCAAGGTGTTAATCAGACAGAGACAGAAAATGAGGGCAGACAATATATGTGCGTGTGCGTGTGTACAATACATCCAACACATTCCGTGACATGGGTGTGTTATAGATAGAGAGAGAGAGAGAGAGAGATGAGGAGAAGAGAGAGAAAGGTGGGAGCGATCAGATTCTGTGGGGATTAGTTTTTTGACAGTTGACCCAACCGTTACGCCAATATTCAGCATAATACTTCCCCGACAAACCATCAAACTCAACCTATACATACACGTTTGTGTATGTATCGAAGTTTGGACCAATAGAAAATTCCCAGTGAAGTTCGGCTGAGCTGGAGCTCTTTTCCCCCTTTATATAAACATCCATAGTACACAAATTAATGTATGTACTCCATTACTTCAGTTTCTTCTTCGTCTATTTGAATTTTCATTTTTTAGATACAACGATTAATCAATACCTCGTCATCATCACCACTATAATTATCATCATCATTGATGTCGTCATTTGCATCCTTATCTTCGCCAGTTTCTCTGTAATCTCGAGCGTCGATTTTCCTCTTTTTCGAGGGCTTATCCCCATCGGATGCAGAGGCCGAGACAGTGGGGGAGTGAGCACCGAGCCGCGGAGTCGACTCAGAACCTCCGTCCTTGTCATTCTGTAGCTTGAGCAACAGCTTGATCTTCTTCTCCCTCCGCCGCTGGTCCTCATCGGTTTCCTCGAATAGCTCGTCGTCGTCAAAGTAATCGTCGAGATCGAAGACGTACTTGACATTCCTTCGCCGGAGGCTCCGGCGTAGGTCGCTCTCCGGTGGCTCTGAGTCACCTCCACGGTGGGCCGCGGGATCCGGCTTCGCTGGTCTCCCTTTCTTTTTCCTCCTCACGATCTGCATCTTTTCCGGATTTTTCTGCTCCCTCATTCTCTCTCTAAAACTCCGATTTTTCTTTCCCTCTCTCTTCTTTTACTCAATTATTTTAGAGAGTAGTTGCTGTGTTACTTTGGCTTTTTCGTAGCTTTAAAAGCTCCGAACCTGAGTCCATACCTAAGGCTTGGAGGGGACAGCTGTAATAAATGATTATTGTGTAGAAAGAGAAACGCCGTTAGTGTCTCGTAAAGACGGCGTTAGTGGCTGCCTGCCTACTTGCATGCCCGTGATTGCGTCAGTCTGACTTTTTAATTGCATACACGATTAGGAAAAATGTGAGCATTGCTATGCAACTTGGACCAAGTAATCAGTATTCATTTGATTATAAGGGTGTAATTTGGATAGAAAGAAAATAAATTTGAGGGAATTGAATTGTTTAAAATTATTTCTTTAAAAATTGTTAATTAATTGTGTTTGATTAATATAATTTTGAAAGGTGAAAAATATTGAAATTTTGAATCTTTTGATGTTCGTTTGACTTTGTTTTACAAGGAAAATGGGTCACATGAGGGATAAGGTGGAAAATCAATTCCAATGAAATTTCTTCCTATCAAACAATGTAAAGGATGAAAAATGGAAAATGATTTTCAAGTTTTATGAAAATTTGGGAATATCAAACAAGCCTTAGTTCAATTTAAATCAAACTTTTCATGTATTGGTTTTGAGTTGAGTCAATGGACCGACTTGATTTATCGTGATTGAAAGTACCTTCACTTGTCAGCTTAGTATCTACGGTACAAGATGCGAAACTTTAGTTAAGGGCCTGTTTGATACAGATTCTGATTTTCTACAATAA
>CAIGRR010199770.1:0-12908 GCA_903798365.1 Fraxinus sp. 1973-6204 | reverse complement strand
ATTTGAACATACCAATTCAAGCCCTATTTTGTGGTAATACATATGAAAATGAAAACTTTGAATCAATTAAATACTGATGTGTGCAAGGTGTTTAACAAAATAAGAATGTGAATTCTGTCAGTTTTCTATGAAAAAGTGACATTATGTCATTTTTTTTTAAAAAAAAAATCACAGTTTCTCATTGGAATAATTAACTAGATGTTATGGTAATACATATGAAAATGAAAACTTTGAATCAATTAAATATTGATGTGTGCAAGGTGTTTAACAAAATAAGAATGTGAATTCTGTCAGTTTTCTATGAAAAAGTGACATTATGTCATTTTTTTTTAAAAAAAAGTCAACAGTTTCTCATTGTAATAATTAACTAGATACATAAGTGTGGGTTTTGGAAATTTGAATGTACGAATTCAATTCCCGTTTTATGTCAATACGTATGAAAAAGAAAACTTTGAATTAATTACATTCATGCATGCAAGGTGTTTGCTCAATGATAATATGAATTTTGTCACTTTTATATGAAATTCTGTCACTTTTCAAGTGGACGTAATTAATACTTCATTAAAATGTTTAATTAGAGTTTAAGGATATTAATCAAAACACTTAAAAAAAGGGTATTGGGCCTAATTTGCTCTTTGATTTAATAGGCTTAATCCAATGAAATAGTCGATATTGATTCAGTATATGTGGGACCCTTCCAATTGAGGAGCCACATAATTTATAGGTGTAACAATAATCCCGCAAGTTTAAGTCGTATATTCATGTGCAGGTCGGACTTTGAAATACAAGTTGTCATTAGGTGAGGTCTAACAAATTGCCTCAAAAATGAGTTGCACCACTAAATGAGGACTTACGAATTTCCTTGAGACCATAAGCATCTCCAATATATAAAGACTTACTACCTACCTTGAAAATATATGTGTGAGCCTGTATGAACGAAGGCTTACAAATTGCTTCGAAAAATGTCGCATATAATTAGTCAAGATTTTGACAGCATTTCCTCCGTAATATAGACTAAACCAACCTATAATATATCATAATATCTTTACTGCACATGTATAAAGTAGATTTGGAGTCCATGTGCCGCTCCAATTAATGACAATAAAGAGAAATAATGATTGTTTAAATTTCTTCAAAATATAATGTGCATAGGGTCTATCATGTATCAAAGTAGATCATATGCTTCCACAACATAGAGTAACATTATTGATAATGTGAAGCAAGTAAATGATAATGTGGCATACCGACTGGCTGTGGTGAATCAGTTTATATATAAAGGAATGAGCTTTTAATAGGCCTTTAAATCAAGGATGCAAGTAGATATTGTTGATACTAAATAGAATACATTTCAAAGATAAATATGGAATGTAAATATTTGCAGTTGGTAATGGTTGATTTCGTCCAATATGCCCCCTCAAGTTGGAACATGGAGATTACAAATGCCCAACTTACCAACAAAGAAGTGAAACTGGTTAATGCCTAGAGCTTTGGTGAAGATGTCAGCTAGTTATAGATCAAGGAACATGCGACGTAGTGATGGAGCCAGATTTAATGCAATCGCGAATAAAGTGACAGTCAATCTCGATATATTTTGTGCGCTCATGATGAACTGGATTAGCAGTAATATGTATAGCAACATGATTATCACAATGGAGTGGAGTCGGCAAAGGATTATTAACCGTTAAATAATGTAGCAAAGTACAAAGCCAAATGAGTTCACAAGCAATAGTGGCCATGGAGAGATATTTAGCATCAGCTAAAGAGCGAGATACGGTAGTTTGCTTCTTGGTTTTCCAAGAAATGGGAGAACGGCCAAGAAAATAAGATAACCAGTAATTGAAAGGTATGTGAGAGGACAACCAGGCATGAAGATGAAAATCAGAGTTGGAGGAAAGAACGAGACCTTGACCATGTGTAGATTCGTGGTAACGTAAGACTCGAAGGCCTACCACCCAATGTCCATGTCTTGGTTGATTCATGAATTGAGAAAGGATATGGACTGAATAGC
Source organism: Fraxinus sp. 1973-6204 (assembly GCA_903798365.1). Taxonomy (NCBI): domain Eukaryota; kingdom Viridiplantae; phylum Streptophyta; class Magnoliopsida; order Lamiales; family Oleaceae; genus Fraxinus; species Fraxinus sp. 1973-6204. Next base: position 10,900 of record CAIGRR010199770.1, on the reverse strand, counting down.
AAAGCTTTGGTCTGGTGATGGTTAAATAAATGAGTCTCCCAACTAGACGATGATAAGTAGATGAATTATCAAAAAGATCACTATTGTCTAATGCTAATTTGTGATTCTGCTCCATAGGAAATGACACGGGTTTGGTACCAAGCAAGCCTGCCTCCTGAAGTATATCCAATGTATATTTACGTTGAAATAAGAGTATGCCATTAGGAGATTGAGCGACCTCTAATCCAAGGAAATATTTGAGAGGACCAAGATCTTTAATGTGAAACCAAGAGTCCAAATATTTTTTAAGAGAATTGTGCGTACTGTCATTGCTAGCAATAATAACATCATCCACATACACAAGTAATGCAGTCAATGAGCTGCCCCTGTGATATAAGAAGAGAAAAGTATATGCCTTAGATTGGGTAAAACCAAAGCAAAGGATAGCACTGGAGAATTTGGCATTCCATTGTCGAGATGCTTGTTTCAAACCATAAAGGGGTTTATGGAGCCGATACACTTGGCTGTTAGTTGAGGAAAAGTACCCAGGAGGCGGTGTCATATAGACTTCCTTATCAAGGTCGCCATACAAAAATGCATTATGAACATCAAGTTGGTGTAATGCCCATGACTTGGCGACTGCCACAGCTAACAAAGTTTTTACTGTGGTAAGTTTGGCGACCGATGCAAAGGTCTCATTGTAATCAAGCCCTTCGACTTGTATATATCCATTGGCGACCAATCGAGCCTTATACCGCTCAACCGTCCAACCATAATGATACTTTATCTTGTAAACCCACTTTGATCCAATGGCCTTTTTGCCAGAAGGTAACTATTCTAAAGTCCATGTATGGTTTTGTACAAGTGCTTCTAATGTCTTTTTCATTGCTTCTTGCCAACGAAGGTCTTTAATAGTCTATTTATAGGTCTTTGGCTCATCATTTTGAGTGATAGCCATAAGGAAACTAGTATATGGTGAATCAAATTTTGAATATGAGAGAAAATTAGTTAAAGGATAAGACGTACCTAAGGAAACATTGTTGAAAGAGGTGGGAGAAGAACTATTACTTCATGGCGAGTCAACATGGGAGTCAGGAAAATGAGATGATAACTTTCTTTCAAGAGGGGGATGTTGAGCCGACAGTATGAGAGGTTGATAGGGATTAAGAGTGTTAGGAAAATTGGTGGTCGAATGAAGTGTGTCGATTTTTGTGGGATGATCAGAATCTATGATATATGAGGTGTGATGTATTATAATTATAGTGGTGTTTGGAAAAGAAGACGAAGTTTTATCTTGGAAAGGAAAAATTTGTTCATAAAAGGTCACAACCCTGGAAGTGAGAATTTTGTGTGTGGTTAAATCGTATACCGTGTACCCCTTTTGAGCATGAGGATAACCAACAAAAATGCAAGCGGTGGCATGTTCTTGGAATTTGTCTCTTGATCGAGGAATGACAAAAGTATAGCAAATAAAAGCTCATAAGGACTCTTTCCAAACAATAGGGGCGTGGGAGCATAATTTACCAAATATTCTGCCGTTAAAATACATTCTCCCCAAAATTTAATAGGCAAATTAGCCTGAAACCTTAAAGTTCTAGCCATTGTAAGTACATGTCTATGCTTACGTTTTACCACTCCATTTTGTTGAGGCGTGGAGAGACAAGAAAATTAGGTCAAAACCCCATTTTGTTGACAGAAAATCTAAAAATTATGGTTTGTGAATTTGGCTCCTGTTTGGTATACATTATTTTTTTCATTCTCATTCTTCTACTCATTTTCAACCACAAATTTTTCAATAAAATAATATTTTACATCACATCAATAATTTTTCCTTCTTTTTTAAACACTCATTATCCATCAATCTACTATTACAAAATACATTCTTTCAAAATAATGTGGATCAAACGCACTCTTGGTTCCATTATCACTGCAAAATTGTTTCACCGCCTTTCCAAATCGTCTACTTATCATATCTATGAAAGGAATCAACCTCATATAGACTTCTCATTTGGTTTTGATCAAATAAACCCAATTGAATCTAGTGTAATAATCCACAATACTTAAAAAATAGTTGCCACCAAATAGAGACATGGTATGATATGGTCCCCAAACATCACAACGAGTTAATTCAAAAGATTCATGTGTTTTAATAGAACTAACATGAAAATGTTTTCAAGCTTGTTTTGCTCTATGACAAAAGTCACAACATTTATTAAAAGACTTAATGATAGCCAGACCTAAATGGCTAAGAAGGGACAGTTTATCAAAAGATAAATGTCCAAGACACTGATGGCACATGAGGAGCCTAGAATCACGGGTGATGCTTGTTTGCAGTCGTATGAATTTTTATTGCCCAAAAATAATGGAGTCCATCTCGCAATTCACCCATTCCAATCAGCTTCCTCATGGCTAAGTCCTGTAAGGCACAGAATGAAGGAAAAAAATAAACAACACAGTTTAAGATTTTGGTTAATTTACTGATAGATATAAGATTACATATAAATGAAGGTACATATGGGACATTATTCAAAGTAACAAGAGGGTTAAGATGAACATTTCCATAAGACTTTGCTGGAAGGAATGATCTATATGGAATTTTAATTGGTGAAAAATGAGGTATAGTTTTGTGAGAAGGATATTTTCATGGCATGTCATATGATCAGAAGCACCTGAATCCAAAACCCATTCAATTGTACTATTAGACAGAGATGTCGCCTTACCCACAAAATTGGTAGTACAATCATGACTCTTTTCAAGATTAAGCATAGACATAAGTTGAGTGTACTGTTCATTTTTCAACATATTAATTGGTATAGTATTGTTACCCTCGGAGGTTTCCATACATTATGAGCTTTTATCCAATTTTGTTTTGGATGACTTCTTCCATTTGTCCCACCACTTCAGATCCATTTGTCCCACCACTTCAGATAACCATGTAACTCAAAACAATTGTCTTATTTGTGCCTGGTTTTCTTGCAGTATTCACATAATTTCTTGGAGAGATCACGATTGCTTGTGGGCTTACAGTTGCCGTTAACTCTGTTAACGTTACTAGTAATGAATGTTGTTGCCTCAACAGAAGGTAATCACGATGTTGTTACCAAATGTCGGCGCTCATCTTGTGCTATAAGTGTATAAGCACGAGATAAAGAAGGCAATGGATCTGTATTCAACACCTAAGAGCGCACCTATTATATTTGTCATTCAAGCCTATTAGAAATTGATGCACCTTTTCTTTCTCTTTTTCTACAGCAAGTGCTTTTGCAAAGCCACAAGTACACGATGAAATTTGGGAATATGTGCTAAGCTCATCCTAAATTCCTTTTAATTTGATGTAATATACAGAAACAATCATTCCCTATTGTAAGGTATTCATCATTTCAGTTTTCAATTAATGAATGCGAGGAGCATTGCCTTGTGAAAATCATTCTTCAAGGCCATTCCACATCTCTTGTGCCGTTGCGAAATATGCTAAACTATCATGAAGGATAGGATAAAGGGAATTGAAAATCCAAGAAATTACCATTGAATTGCACTTGACCCATGCAAATTCTTCTAGCAAACCAGAAGGTGGACGTTAGATAGATCCATCTACAAAACCAAATTTGCTTTTGGCCTGAAGTTCGTTTGTTATTGCACGATGCCACGTGAGATAATTCTCTTCTCTTAGAAGATAGGTTACTAAGTGGTGCCTGGATTATCAGAGGCATGAAGAACATAGGGTGATGAGGCATCATAATTGGATTCGGTAGTGTTTGATTGGTTGTTATATGTGTTGTTGTTTGAAGCATTGGAATTCATAGGGATAGGGCTCTCTTCGGCCATGATAAAAAAAATCCTAGGATTCCAACTGCTCTGATACAAAGATAAAAGGTAAAAGAGAGATGGTAAAACACATGTTTTTCATTACTTGTGAATCAGTTTATATATACAGGAATGAGCTTTTAATAGGCCCTTAAATCAAGGATACTAATTGATATTATTGATTCTAAATAGAGTACATATCAAACATAAATATGGAATGTAAATATTTGCAGTTGGTAATGGTTGTTTTCGTCCAATAGGTAGCAAACTACTGTATAATACAATGTCGGTTGATAAATGAAATTTTGATACATCTTGTCTATAGTTAAAATGTATGTCGCTTATCGAGTCTATTCTCTAGGCTACAATGAATATTTGGTCTAATAACAAAGAAATTTAGAGTTGTCTAAATGTAATCATACATATGTCTCGACATGCAAAACAAGTATTATACCTAATGAAAAATTCCAAATTTCTGGATGATGCTAGCAAACTACTAGATAATACATTTTTGGTAGACCAACCGAAACCTTGATTCATCCTCTTTAGAATAATCTCAAGAAAATGTGAACTGAATTTTGGGTTTGTGACCCAAATTTGATTGTTTTTTTTTCTTTTTTTAAATATTGTTTTCTTTATTCCACGAATTTTTATTGGGAACATATTGTTTCATTTTTCCCACTCATTTTTTATACTATTTCCATCTGTAAGAATATTTTTAAGGTTTTGATATTTCACAATATATAGTTGGCACTTCTTTACAAGCTCATTTATTACAGAAATTAGAATAATTGTGAGAAACACAATTGTTGTGATTCTTCCTCTATTGTAATTGTTGCATGAAATCTTCAATTACTTGCCAAATTAAATTTTTGTTTCATGTATTCTCATTGGTGTGATCAGTACTTCATATCATGTCGTATGGCCTCGTTTCGTCCCCAACAAGTAGTGTCAGGGCTTTATTTTTTGATTTGTTCGAGGTTCTTGTTCTTGATGACAATCATGAAGTATATATGAAATTCGGCTTTTAGATCATAACACTAGATTCTCATTGTGGCATGTAAATATGTGAGTTGTACTCACACAGATGGCTTTGGATGATGCCTTGTTGGGATTTGATAAGATGAGATCAACTTGGTCAACGGAGGAGAAACAACGTGAGAATCGGAAGCCACTTTCACAAATTCATCTTCATCTTTCCAATAATATTCTTCAAAACGTTTTGAAGGAGAATACGACAGCAGCATTGTGGTTGAAGTGGAGCAATTATGCATGACTTAGAGTTTAACTAACAAATTGTACTTGAAGCAGCGTTTGTATTCTCATCACATGACAAAAGACGGATCGTTGGAGGATTTCTTGGCTTTTTAAAGGAGATTGACGTTGATTTAGAGATTCTAGAGGTAAATTATGATGAAAAAGATTTAGTATCAATTATTTTGAATTCGTTGCCCGCTTCATTTGGAGACACGAGTTTATATAGACGTGATACTCTCATCATCAAAGATGCGTATGATCCTCTATTTTAAAAAGAGGAGATAAAGTTTCTGGTTGGATATGAGAATAGAGATGGAGAAGGTCTTGTTGTTAATTTTGGTCACAAAAAGGGCATGTCAAAATCTAATTTTAGTAATTAAGTTTGTTCTTATTGCAAGAACAAATGACACATCAAAAGGGATTGCAATAAGTTGCAGAATAAAGGAATTGCTACAAATCAGAAGGGAAAACAATAAGAAACTATAGGTGATCCGATGTCTTAGAGAACTACTTGAGTGATGGATATGTGTTGGTTATTTCTAATGGCGAGTCCAAACCTGATGATGATTGAATTTTGGATACAACTTGTATTTTTCATATGTGTCACAATCGGGATTTATTTTCAACATATGAAACAGTTTCGGCAAGTGTCACGGTCATGTAAAACAACACGCCTTGTCAGGTAGCTGGCATCGGTAGAGTCTGACTTAAGCTGGTAGATGGGACAGTTAAAACACTTGATCGTGTTTGACATATTGCAAATTTTAAAGAAAATCTCATCTTGTTGAGTACTTTTGATTCAAAAGGGTACAAGTTCTTTGGTTGAGNGTAGATGGGACAGTTAAAACACTTGATCGTGTTTGACATATTGCAAATTTTAAAGAAAATCTCATCTTGTTGAGTACTTTTGATTCAAAAGGGTACAAGTTCTTTGGTTGAGACGGAACTTTAAGAGTTTACAAAGGTGTCTGTATTGTATTGGAAAGGCAGAAGAAGTCTCGGTTATACATCTTGTTAGGTGTGTACGATCCGTGAAGAACAATCAGCAAAGCTTTAGCACCTTGGTGGATATTTAGTTTAGTACACTACTATTGGGATTTGGTTTGGGGTCCATGTTAAAGAATACAACTCAATCGAGTTCGGCTGATATGGGCAATGCCGCTTTGCCACCACCTACAATGCCATCGTACACAATTGCTAGGAATAGACCTAGTGAAAATACGTACGTGGATGTTGATTTTATTGTGCATGCTTTAAATTTATTTGAAGGTATTGAGTTTAGTAAATGGCCTTCTACAAAAGCATTTGGTGTTGATTATATTTCAAGATGTGTTTCGGCCTTGTTTGGTAAATCTTAAATCATTTATGATTTTTTGTTGAACGTGGGGTAATTTTGCGGAACAATATTTAGATTCCTAGTTGGATATTGTGGAAGAGGTGGAGAATTTTTGGTTCGCTGAAGAAGTTAGTTTAGTTCTTGTTGAAGAGTTCAGTTCATTCCTTACAGTCGAATTTTTTCTCTCGGTGGAGAAATTTTGGAGTTTCGTTAGTTGCAGTAGAATTTGTGTCAATGTGGAGTTTGTTGGGTTTGTGACCCAAATTTGGTTGGATTTTTTTGAGAAAATATTGTTTCCTTTATTCATCACGTTTTTGTTGGAAAAAATATTGTTTTCTTTATTCCACACGTTTTCTATACTATTTCCATTTTTAAGAATATTATTAGGGAGGTGTATTTTAATGACTTTTTGGAATTTAAAATGTTTAGATATATTCAATGTAGACTTTTAGAGACTTTCTAAGTGTCCGTTTGATTGTAAATGTGGAAAATAGGTGGAAAGAAAATGTTTTACATGGAATTGATTTGCCCAAAAATTGTTTTATTGGGAATTATAATTAATTGTGTTTGATTGATATAATTTTTCATGGAAAATATTGAAAGTTTGGCGTCTGTTTGACTTCGCTTTTTGTGAAAATTGTCATTTAAAGTGATCATATTTTCTACCATTGGGTCTAGAATTTGTTCCAATTAAAAAAAAAATAACCATACCAAATAACATTCGTTTGACTTTATTTTGCATGGAAATTATCAATAAAAGTGAAATTTTTTTTTACCATTATGTCTAAAATTTGTTCTAATAAAAAAAAAAACTAGAAAATATTTACCCACAAAAACATCAAGAATTTGTTTTCCTCAAAAATGTGGAAAATTTGAAAACTTGAAAATTTTAGAAGTCTCTACAAGTCCTGGGGTATTCAATTTTTTACGACTTTTAGAGACTTTTATAAAAGTCTCCACGGTACTAACTTTTAAATAGAAAGTACTAAAATAAAATCTCAAAATTGTCTCTCACTAATCACAAAATTTTGGGAGACTGTCACATAAAACAAAATAAAATAAAATTAATATATATTTTTTTTCAATATTTCTCTTTCATTTTCCCTTCTACGAACATTAGAGTTATGATTAAAAGCTATTATTTTCAATTGATTATATTAGTTTCTATTTTTATTTTTCTCTCTCTTGTTGTTTATTTATATATATATTTTTAAAGAATTAAATTGTGTTTTTAAAACTTTTTTTTTTCTTTTTTCATTCATTTTTTTGGAAAATATTTATTTTTAATTTAATTATAAAATTTTATATAGACTAATTTATAACTGAATTTAAATATATATTTGTTATTTATTTTTTAAAGGTATATTATATTAATAATACTGAATATTAAATTTATTTTTTATGTATAATTATTATTATTTATTTAATTAAGGTCTTAAATTTTTATTCTTTTTAAAATACTTTTTTATTATATGGGAGCGGGGGCGGACCCAGGATATTTGTCCAGTGCGGGCGGTATCAATAAAAAAGAAAAAAAACATTATAACACAAGCATTATACTAAAATGACATACCTTACAATTGTTCTTTACGAGTTTTCATACTTTGATATCTTTGTACAATCGCCTCATTATCAATCTTTAAGAATATGTCTTTCCCCATATTATAACACAAGCATTATACTAAAATGAAATAACATTTTCCGCAACCTCTATAGCTTTTCTTTTATAGAATCTTTCCATAACTGAATGTAATAAATAGGAATTGGAATGTAAGTAATCAAAATAAAAGAAATGACCGATGTAATGTAATGTTACCATTTACCAACAAAAAATTCAATAGTAGCGAAACTAAAAAATTTACGTGTAGTTATTCCTATTTCTTCAAAATTTCCTACATCCTAATCAATAACATTAGCAAGCAGCTGCCAAACTCAAAACTTTCCCAATTCCCATTGCATATATGATATACATAATACACTAATACAGTCGACAGAGGAAATTGCATATACTAATACTCTAACTCAACGCTCAGGCTCAGCAATAGCAAATGCACAATAGCACTATAGCAGATAACCCAAACTCAAAATTTTGCAAAATCCCATCCCAATAGCAGATGACAATAATCACAATATAAGACGAATATTGAATACCAGCAGCAATAGCCAATATAAATTTTAGAAAACTTACTCAAGGACGGGCGTGCGACGATGCGAGCAGGAGCAACGGAGCAAGCGACGGTGCGATTGTAATGGAATTGCACCCTTGCCCTGCAAGGCTTTTCTATCATGGTCCATGGATTGGGGCGAAACTGAAGAAATAATTGGCATTTGGCCCAACTTTTTTTTTTTTTTAAAAATAACGGGCTCTTCAAAAAACAAGGGCGGCCCAAAACCCAGTGCAGGCAGATGCCTGCACTGGGCCTTAGCTGGGTCCGCCCCTGTATGGGAGGAAATGAAGGAGATGGGAGAATTGTGAAAAGTATTACCTCGTATGTGATAATTTCATAATATTGCACTAGATCCATATAAATTATATCTCAAATGAAGGTTTTCAAAAGTCTTTTGAATTCTACAAAAGTCTCTAAAATGAAAGTTAATAAAAGTCTACAAAAGACTTCCACTAATTCCATATAAATCTTTAAAAAAATCCATAAAATCCATGTAAGTCATCACTTAAAAAAAGTCCATCAAAGTTTTCAAAAGTTCCAATTGAATACACCCCTTTTAGGATTTTGATATGTCCCCTATATATAGTTGTCTCTTTTTTACAAGCTATTTTATTATTGAAAGTTAGAATTATTGTGTAGGAACACAATTATTGTATTTTATCTCTATTATAGTTGTTGAATAAAATCTTTAATTCATCTGTCAAATTAAATTCTTGTTTCTTGTATTCTTATTGTTGTGATAATATTTCATACCGTGTCATGTAACCTCGTTTTGTCCCCCAACACTGAAAACCCTCAAAATTTCCTAAACAGAATGGCAATGCACGAAACGGACAAGACGACCAAGTCCCAACAGCTCAATTCTGATTAACTGAAGGAAAAAAAAAAAAAGCAAGGTATCTTTCTGGGAACATGTTTTCATCTTTGTTAGTAACACTAAGCAATCTGGGGATTTCTGTATGTACACTGATTGAAGCTAAACTTGAAATTGATTAGACAGCAGGCTTTCGGATAACTTCTATGGGAAAATGTCTAAAAGTTTGTGGACCCCATGACACTGTAGAGTGAGACAACTGGGCCCCGATAGGCCCTCCGTGAATTTACTTTGGCTGCAACTGCTTGCATTTGTGTCCTTTTCTAACTACCTCACGCCCTTCACTTCCTTTTTAAGTGCCCCCATTGCTCTCCTTACACCTTCCCCTCTGAGTCTTGATTCAACTTTTGGATATATTTCGTGTGTGTTTTTATAGCTTAAAATCATCATGTCTAGCAGAAGAACAAGATTTACAGAGGATGAGATTAATGAACTCATCTTGAAATTACAGGTTCTGTTGCCAGATTCTAGTTCAAGATGCAATACAAGGGTTAGTTCTTGATACTTCTTGCTGCTTCTTTTTTTAAACTTTTATTGAAGTGTTCAGCATTCGGCATTTTAGGTGACATAAATTGGACAATACTCGACAGTGTTAACAAAGAAAAAAAATTAAGGATTCTAATAATGTGTACGGAACCTGCAATTCGTATGCATCGTATTGCCATTGAATTACAAGAGCACCAATGCAGGAGATTATATAATGTTAGGTTCACACCTGTGTTGAAAAATGCAATTTCAAAGATTTGTCGCGTGCATAAAAAAAAGTTACTTGCCCCTTAAGCGGCATTTATTTTACACGCACATATATTAAAACTACAATTATGTCCGAAGATATGTGTTAGGATTTTTATAATGAGGTGAGCACTGAGTCCCACGACATGTGCGGAAAATTCGTGGATAGTAATTGGGGATGTGTAGTTAATTAAAGTTTGAATTTGACTCAAAATTATAAATTACTTAAAATGTTTCGCGGAAGACAACTTCCGGGTGCACCCAGTAACCTTTCCAAAAATAAAATAAAAAATTGCAATTTAGTGCTAAAATTTGTATTTCTTTATTATAACATGCAATAGGCATCAGCATCAAAGATATTGAAGGAGACATGCAATTATCTCAAGAAGCTGCACAAAGATGTTGATGGTTTAAGTGATAGACTTTCTGAACTTCTGGCTTCGAGGGACATCAGTGTTATTGATGCAGATCTCCTCACAACTCTTCTTCGACAATGAGTCCGTTATATATATATATATATACAGGGGCGGACGCAGAGTATAAAACTTAGGGGGGCACAATTGAGCTCGCAAAGAAGTTGGGAGAAATTTTACACTCGAAAATTTACGTCCAAAAAAAATCATACCCAATGTAATTTTACATCTGAAAATTTACATGGGATATGACTTTTTCGAATGTAAAATTTCGAAATTTTTTTATGTCATTTCCATATAAAGTTTCCTAATAAAATAATGAAAATTACATTGAGAA
>CAIGRR010199735.1:0-11741 GCA_903798365.1 Fraxinus sp. 1973-6204 | reverse complement strand
CTTCAATCCTCTGACCCAATACTGCAACACATGAGAAAAAATCAACGTTTTCACCATTTTTTCTTGAAATTTTAACCCTCCTTTCATATTCTTCTGCTACCAAAATTGCTATGTCTGCCATTTTCTCTCTTTAAGATTTTAAATAGCGTTCTCTCTCTTCTTTTTCTCTCTTTGAAGAACTTTGATGGACTCAACTTTCTCTGGTGGACTTTATGTAGGAGTTGGGTTTAGTTCGGTTCACTATTGAAAAATTGCACAATTGATCCCTAATCTATTGCTTTGGATTATGCTGCAATACCAGGGCCACCGGCCACGTATGCCCTGGTAGGCCCCCAGTGTAAAGGGATTTAATCATATTGCTTTAGTAGGAAGTTGAAGAAAATCAAACATGTTTTGAAACATGACATGTGAAAGTTTAGTGCAAATTTGAGCACATTCTGTCCCAAACACATTCTTAGTTATTTGTATAAATAATTTTTTATTTGTTCAATCTGATGTAATTATATAAGAAATAAATTTTTATATCGGAAAATGTAGCGAAAAAAATGAGGATTCTTACTCGATCATGCCCCTAATTTGCTTTCCGAAACTAGGAATTGGGCCAGGAACGGGGAGGATCACTCTACCCCCACCTTTCCTTGTTCCCGCTCTTCACTTTTGTCATCTCTATAATGAATTTTGGAGATTTTTTAAAAAAATAAAATAAAATTGAGGCTAAATTACTGCAGATGCAATAAGTTGACGACCAATGGTGCAGTTTCCCTTAAAATATTGGATAAGGTTTCAGCAGCCAATGTGTGATTCTAGCATATATTACTGTTTATATATTATAACGTGGCAATATATACTTTTTAACTCTGCACTCATGAATTATATGGCCTTTGGGAATCTGCACTGCCTTTGGAAACTGACCAAATTTCTCGTACGTGGGGATCCAAGCAAAGCGTGCAAGTATCAGTTCAAAAATTCATATTCTAATTTCACCGAAAATGGCCTGCATTTTTATTTAATTATATTTGTAGCCCCAATTCATTTTTTTCATATTAAGCAAGTCAATTTTTGTAGGAGGACTAAAAGAAGTCAATTTATTATTGATTAGAAAAAGAAAAATTATTTTCAGTTTTCTCCATTTGTTTGGACTATATTTAGTCAACTTTTGGTTTGATGAGAAGTGAGGAATTATTTTGGATCAAGTCATTATTAATTGATAGAAGATATATTTTCTTTTTCCTTTACAAGCGTCGTGACATGAAGATAGCAAATGAGATGTGATTTTTTATTTTTTATTACTAGTAAGGATTGGATAATTTTTCTATATTTTACCTTAATTGTCTAGAGATAAGGTCGAATGTTCGTTCTTAAATTTGTATTTTTAGCAATGAATAGTAATTTGATTTTTTGGGATTTTTTACAAAATTTTTAACTTTTGATAAATTTAGATAAAAATAAATTGACAAAAGTTGTGAATTCTAAGAATATGGATTAAAATTAAATGTTAACTTTGACTAATTTTTTATCGACTTTTTCAACTTTCACTAAATCAAATCACTCATAAAAAAATAAAAAATAAATAAAACCAAGGCATTAATTAGGGTGGTAATAAACCATTTGAAAGATGGAATAACTCGTAATTCGTACTTTTTTTAACTTGCTTGTAACCAAGGCATTAATCAGTCTTATGGATTGGATAATTTTTTTATATTGTGCCTTAATTGGCTAGAGATCAGATCGAACGTCCGTTCTTAAGTTTGTATTTTAGCGTTAATAACTAATTTACCTGACAGTATTTGAATTTTAAGGATTTTTAAATTTTTAATAGATTTTAATAAAAATTGATAAAATAAATTGATAAAATAGTTGAAAGATAGAATAACATGTAATAATACGAGGTAATCAATACTATTCTCGACTCACGACCAATATGAACTCAAACTTTCGTAACAACTTCTAAACGTTGTTGTAATGGCTTGGAGTGTGAACCAAACTGAAATTGTAAAAAGAGAAGTGATATTTTAAGAGATTGAAACGTCGAACCTTAAAATCTTGTTTTATATGTGAAGAGAGATGTTAGAAAGGATATTTAAATAACCTTTTGACAATTTAACGGCTTGGGCCTTAAACATACAGGTCCGACTCATAAAATAAGACGAGCTCAAGAAAATTCGGCGTTTGAAAAAAAAATTGTATCCATCTCAACTCATAACTCGTTTCAAAACGAGTTCTAATCGTCTACGAGTCGAGCCAAACAAATTGATCACACGAGTCTATGAATGGCTCAATCCATTTTGCCACCCAAAGTGTACATGGATGTATAGATTCACATATGTATGTTTTCATTTTATATATTCAAAACCATTGGCAAAAATGGAAATGACCTAAGACTAGGGTCGGTGACGGTGCGGACCCACGGGCGCTGAAGAACAAACCAAAGTCACACGTTAAACAGTAATGAATAATCAAGTAAGATAAGGAAGTTGTACGATCTCTTCTAACGCTGAACCGTTTCTTCCTTTTGGATCCTCTTATTTCTTGGAAGAGCCAAAAATAAAAAATAAAAATAAGGAAGTTATTCATTTTGCAATAATGTCAATTCATTCAGAGGCAGAATAATTGAGTTTAATATACTGTACCAAACGTGTGTGATCAATGAAGTGATGACCAAAAATTATGCCAAGACAGTCCATGGTTTTTGAAGAAAACACATTCATTGCATTTATTCCATATTCTGTCATCTTTGTAATTGAATTAGATTGGCAATGTCAGTAATCTTATTCGTAACGAAAACTATCGTACATACATCAAGAGTGTGTTTGAAGTGATGTGATGATGAATATGTGGTTGAAAAAGAAGGAAAAGTTATTGATGTGCTGTAAAATATTATTTTATTGAAAAATATGTGGTTGAAAATGAGTAGAAGAATGAAAATAAAAAAAAAAATGTGGGACAAACAAGGGCCAAATCACCAAATACCATATGTATGTCACTTATGACGATAATCGATAATCTTCACTATTAATAGAATTACTCTTGACAATTTTATTTGTCGTGGATGCTGTGAATTTTGGCCATCTGAAAGTACTAACAAGCCAAAGTTTTTTGGCCTTTTCAATGGTTTTTCTGGTAAAATATGGGTCTCAAACTTGAGGCACATGGGAGCACATGGGAATGTAATAAAACCCCTTTTTCCTTTTTCTTTATAGAATTTATAAGTTTTCATAATAATTGAAATAGAACGAATAAAAGCTTTAATTCACTAGACATGTGAGCTAACTGTCTGGACTCGAATAAACTTCTACAAATGATGGTAGGTAGGAAGCTCGAATCAGTATCAACGACGCTTGTGCTCATTGCATCATGAAACCATCAGAGTAATAGTCTAAAGTTTGACGTTATTCTCCCATAAATGATGTGAGAGAAAAATGGATTGGTATCTACGATCATTCACCTGCCTTTAAGTGATGGGTCATTTTGATCCATAGAGTTTATACATGCCCTTTAATCGTCGTGTTTCAAAAGCATTACTCATTCAAGTCAATTTCAAACCAATAAGTCAAATAGTCTATTCCAATATCAAATCACGAGTTACTTCTTTTGAATCGACCCGTTCATTTTGTCACCTCTAATTTTACATTTTTAGAAAAGGGATTTGATCTTCGACCCGTGAAGATTAGTTGACTCAGTAGATTATATATGCGAGGTAAATCTTTGTAAATGTTTATATCAATAGAATTCTAGAATTGCTCTTTATTTTTGAGGTTTACAATAATCTTTGCTTTATCTATTTCCATATTCTCCAGTTATTAAAATCCAATAAACATATATTATTATAAATCCAAGATCCTCTACCAAATCTTGAAAGGATAAAATAATTACACATGAGAAAATGGGAAAATAAATAAAATATTTTGTCTGAGCCCAGGTTCAAACTTTGTTGCTCCCAATTCGCCTTTTCTTAAGTTGAAAAATTTTCATCTTAATTTGCTCATCGTCTTATACTATGCCTCCGTTTGGAAAATATTAAAAATAAACGATGGATAAATGTATAGTCATTACGTTCGTTCAAATGTACCTCACATTGCCTCAATAAATTACAGTTGCACATTCACATTATGTACAAAGAATTGAAGAATAAAGAACAAAAATTCTTAACTGAAAATTTTGATACCTGTAAATATAGCATAATTGGTTAGATTTATTTTTATATCAAGAAAAAACTTGAGTCAGGAACACAAGCTTTCGCTAAAATTCCTTAAGTATACTATTTTCAAGCCAACATTTTTGGTAAAGCCATCTTCATTCTGATCAAGGCGAATATGACTTTGGGATATCGATTAACGCAGTCGACTATTTTCACCGAATGTAAATTTCATTCTATGTTATGCTCCGAAGTATTAAATATCAGATTTAAAAGGCTCAATCATCAAAATGGTCAAATGGAAACCGCTAGAGATGGATAAAGCTAGACACATATGGCTTCTCAAAGGGTAACTCAGGTCAGAGCGAAAAAAGAAGGCTACATGGAATGAAGGGGAAGATGGATGGCAGGTTTCTCCATCCATATTCATCTTAATGAAAAAAAAAAAAACAAAAAATGAAATCCTAGCCTCCCTTTTTTTTTCTTTCTTTTCTTTGAATTGTTCAACATAAAGAACAAAAATTTTTAACTGAAAAATTTGATACCTCTAAATATAGCATAATTGGTTAGAGTAATTTTTATATAAAGAAAAAACTTGAGTCAGGAACTCAAGCTTTCGCTAAAATTCCTTCAAATCTACTATTTTCAACCCAGCATTTTGGTAAAGCCATCTTCATTCTAATCAAGGCAAATATAACTTATGTATATCGATTAACGCAACAACGACGACTTTCACCGAATGTAAATTTCATTCTATGTTATGCTCCAAAGTATTAAATATCAAATTTAAAAGGCTCAATCATCAAAATGGTCAAATGGAAACCACTATAGATGGATAAAGTTGGAAACATATGGCTCCTCAAAGGGTAACTCAAGTCCAAGCAAAAAAACAAGGCTAGATGGAATGAAGGGGACAATGGATGGCAGGATTCTCCATCCACATTCATCTTAATGAAAAAAAATTAAAAAAATCAATAGATTTAAAACTTCTTTTTTTGGTAGTTAAAGGGTCGAGAAACCCAACACCACCATTCTTAAACAACTTGGAATTGGACCTTCTTGACGCACTATTCTAGATATGAAAATGAATTAAGCTTTCTTGTCAGATGTTTTTAACATCTTTGTTGACAGAAGATGTGTAAACAAATGATTAGATGCCATGATTGGCTTTTTTAAAAATGTCTAATGAAATTTTGCTATGAGAACATTCTGGCAATAAAGATGTCATTCAAGATGTTAATGTAATATGATTGTATGAAAATAATCGTCAAAATCGAATTCAATTGTCAACTGACCATATTGAAATAGGCTTGACTTCGTCTCTTTTCTATTTTCATTCAAAAGTTCTTATGAGGTATAAATTTAATGGGTAATTAGCACTAGTGCTATCTGTTGGTCGGTCGGTTCGGTTCTGCTCTGTTCCAAAATTTTCGGGTATTTAATAAATGGACCCGTCGGGTTTAAAGATAAATAACTAGCTATCGAATAACATTAATTCAATGCATACAAATACCAAAAAGTAGATATTAATATTAAAATGTCGGTGATCCATATCAATTAATTTGCTTCAAGCAGCCTGTCGGCATAAAGAAANTTTCGGGTATTTAATAAATGGACCCGTCGGGTTTAAAGATAAATAACTAGCTATCGAATAACATTAATTCAATGCATACAAATACCAAAAAGTAGATATTAATATTAAAATGTCGGTGATCCATATCAATTAATTTGCTTCAAGCAGCCTGTCGGCATAAAGAAAATGAAATATAAATTAAAAGTTATAAAAATAAAATATTTTTAAGTATTTGTAATACTTACCAACTATTTGATTTAATCATCAACTGCTTGACTTGACATGGTAAAAGATGATTGATTTACCAACAATTTCTTTGCAGAAATAAGTGCACAAAGTTAAAAGGTGATTCGAAAATAACCCATTTCATTACCTTAACCTACCAAATCAACTGATTAATGATTATAAAGTAAGAATGGAGGTCGGAGAAGGAGTGTTAGGTTGAGATTTATCGTTTACGTTGTTGATTGTTGAAGTCTTGACTCTCGAACTTGATTCCTTGAAGAAGCCGAGAAAAATGAACTGAAGAGAGGAGACCGAGATGCGAGATGATGGTAACTGGTAAGGAGTAATTCTATGTATTTGACATTTGAGGGTCTTTATTGGGCTTTTTGGGATGAGTCTTTTTTGTTAGTACCACATAATATTTTCGGCCCAATGGAGTGGATTGGTTTTTTTTTTATTTATTTTTTTTATTTGTGGCCCCTAAAAAATTGAGGCTCAATGCTTAAAATTACGAAATGATCTGATTTATTTAATTAATTTGTTAATTTATTTAGAAAAAAATAAAATAATTTAATTAATTCAATAAAAAAATAATTTAGTTTTGGTTCTTATTCGATTCTTCGGTTCTTGGTCTAGATCCGAGACCCAACCCATACTCATCGGTTCTCGATTCGAGTATTTAACTTATGAAGAACCGCTCGATTCCATTAGGGTTCGGTTCGGTTCGGTTCGATTCGGAACTTTTGGATATCCCTAATTAGCATATAACATTACACTTTTTACTATTATTGTGGAAAACATCCATACTTTTCATTATTTTTATTTTGGCATTTTCACCTTTCATTGCGCAAAATGTTATTTTCATCAATTTTCTTAATTAAAAATTGTAAAATGACGAATATACCATTCTATTTAAATAAAAGAAAAATAAAAATAAAAAATTTAATTGCAATCATAATCCCAATTTTTTTAAGAGAGTAAATGAGTCCCAAATAAATTATTAAAAGGTAATTAGCACATAATGTCCATTCCTTTAACTATTATTGCAAAAAAAAAAAGTCCATACCTTTATTTTTTTTGCATTTTTACCATTAATTACACAAATCATCATTTCTATCTATTTTTATCCAATTACTCAATAAAAAGTTGTGAAATGACGAATATACCACATATTTAAATAAAAAAACTAAACAATTAATTGCAACATAGTCCCAAATTATTTTAAGAATTGCAAAAAAGTCCCAAAAAATTATTTAAAATTTTTTATTTTTTAAAAAAGTGAAAACGAGTCCTAAATAAATTATTAAATATTTGGAAATTAAAAAATATTATTATTTTTTAAATAAGATGATATAATCATTATTTCACAGTTTTTCATTGAAAAATTGGATGAAAATAATGGTTTGCGCGATCAAAGATGTAATTAATGGTGAAATGCCAAAAGAATGAAATGTAAGAACGTTTTTCGCAATAAACGTAAAAGGTATAAACATTATGTACTAATTACCATTTTAACAATTTATTTGGGACACATTTGTGTTTTTCAAAATTTTCTGGACTATGGTTACAATTAGTTTTTCCTTTTGTTCTATTTAAAGAGCACGATATATTTGTCATTTCACAATTTTTAATTTAAAAATAAATGAAAATGACTTTTTGCGCAATGAAATGTAAAAATAAAGGTGAAAATATCAAAAAATGAAAGGCGTGGAAGTTTTCCACATTAACAAGAAAATGTGATGATGTTATGTGCTAATTACCCTAATTTAATTGTCCAAGGGTAAAAATGCATAAATAACTAAAAGAGGTCGTACCCTGCAAAAATGCGTATTCTAAACTGCAAATAACTTGGACACGAACCGGCAACCTTCAGATTTGGAGTCAGATGAACGGCCATTCCGCCACCATGTTAAACTATGGTCACTTCATGAAAGCATAATTAATTTCGAAGTACAACATGATATAACCATCTGTAGCCAGGTCCCTAGTGTTTCCTCAATATTTGTTTAGCTTTTCTGAATTATTTTAATTGTTATCTAACCATTAAATTAGGTTAAGATCAATCTCGATCTACTGCTTGTACAAATTTTAAAGTTTTTTACGAAATTTAATTCTTTTTCAAGCCAAAGCGACTTGATAAATACATAATTGACAATACCAACCTATTAGAAGCGAAAGATCTAATTCAAAGTAAGAAGAGAATATACATATTTTTAGCGACCTCATTCCACCTGTTTTACATTGTTTTGGCCTCACCTTGATCAAATGTGCGTCTTCTTTCAAAAGATATAAATTATTTATATAGGGAATAGGATTATTCCCAGTTTCTATTTGGTACAAAATTTAAATCTAACCATCAAAATTTAGTAAAATACATTTAAGGGATTGTAACAAAATTGGACAGGGACATGGATTATAACAACCTAAATGTTCAGGTAAGGCATATATGATTTTTTCCCTGATGATAATACCAAATCATGCTTTTGAAAATTAAAATAAAATTTTTACATAATCCACCCATTTTGGCTACATTTTCTTCCCTTTTCTTCATTTGTTTGGATAATACGTATGGTTGTGAAGTGGAAATGGGTTTCTGAATCATAGGGTAAATAACTGAATAATGCTATTCTGCTTCACCCACACTTAATTTACGCGACAGTAAAATCATTGATATATTGTTCAATAAATAACAATGCATTACAACTTTATTGAACAATGTGACGATTACTCTACCGTTACATTATCCGGTGCTATGGGTGAATTTAGTGGGGACTGGGCTGGCAGTCCAATTACCCCTTTTTTGTAGTATTTTTTTCTTTTTTCAAGTAAAAACAATTTTTTTATGTGTAATTTTTTTTTATGTATTAGCCTGACTTAAGATTTTTGCTGGATCCGCCCCTGTTACCAGTGCTACGCATTAGTGAAGTTGAATTACATTACCCTAAATAAATGGATTTTTTTATTATTATTAGAATATCGCAATACATTTGATATATGAAATAGTTTTGTGACGCGGAACCTATATTCTAATATGGTTAATTTTTAGCTTTTATTTGGGTTAATGTTTTCTAATAGATTGTGATCTTTATAATTATATATATTGAAATGGTATTAATACTTTGATTCTTGATTTATAGCAACTTCCATTTGGATATCGCTTTATAACTTTTTTTGCAATTGGTGTTCTTAATGACATCTTGTAGTCACGTGGACATGTTTGTTTCCTTTTAATTGAAAGACCAAGATATCAAGCACCCACAAACTTAAATTTCGCTAATCCTTGAGAAAAAAAAAACGAAAAAGCAAACTTAGAAACATGAAAGCGCAAAATAAATCGGTCAGCTACCATACTTTGATTGCCTAAGAATAATTAGGAATTTAATCACACATTCTATAAAAACATTCAAGTATTTTCATAATGAAAATTTGTGTACCTATCTCGTGTTTGACCCTTCTCGTTTGTGTGCGAACAGCCTTCCCAACTGTTGGCCCACACTTAATGAAATGAATGCTTAGAGAGTCAACGTTTTGCTCTTTCTATCTCGAGTTCCTTGTTGTTTCGATTCTAGTTCTAAAGTTTTTATCTTGGTATACATAGTCATTGATTGAAAAAAAAGTATTGTTAAATCCAATGCATCAGATTTTGCCAACTCACATGGATGTAAACCAAGATGTCAATATTGGTGTACATATAGCATGTTTTACACACTAATCCCTATTTTGAGTTACAACGAAAGACATTGCACAAGTTAGGCTATAGATTAGGAAAAAGTTGTCCACACTAATGTGTGAAGCTAACCTTGAATAATTTAACACTATGTATCACCATTATTTTGGAGACGATCAACGATGTATTGTACCTTTAAATGATTTGATTTGGGGCGAAATCTATGAAATTTAGGTTGGCATAGACGGTTGACTTTTGTGTAATCTCCGATGATGATCAAACGAGCTCCGATTGATATGGAATTTTGACGAGTGACAAATTCGACCATATTCTACATGATGCTAAAAAATAAAAAAATCATGCAAAACAGATACCCTCTTCCGTTAGGCACCAAACTACCTGTGTTTGACTTTAAAATTTTAACATGTGATCCTACACATCTAACATTCTTCAACACCTTAAACTTTGATATGCAAAAGAAAATTTGGGTTAATGGACGACGATGACTTATGAACTGACATGCTCAAAATGCATGGAAAATAAAATAAATTAAGCCCAAACTGAGAACCAAAACTTTTTGCAACTAATCTGGTACTCAAAGACCGGGTATTGGGCTTGGGCTTCACTGGGCTCATTTCAGCAGCATTAGGGAAGGGTTCGTTCTACCGGGAAATGAACATAAGGTGTGCAAACTTTGGATTAAAACAAGCCCCTAAAAAGCTCAACTGTTTGAGCGCAATGTTCCATGTGAGCTTGACCCACCTTTGACTCTACTTGCTTCTGACTTCCTATGAGCTATTTTACTACCTGTTTATTTAAATTCTATTCAAATGACCTGCATATTGGTCACAAATAACATAACCATTGGTCACAGATGGATGGCCAAGTCACAAACAACAACAACAAATAAAGGGATAGGAAAGTTAGGTTGTCTTCAAACAAAGGCTAGTTTAAAGGCATTAGCTTGAATTTTTGCAAGCATCATGGAGGTTTGAGCTGGGCTTTGGAAGATTTGCATTGCTAAAGTTTTTTGACTATTCTAGACATTACCAAGTACACCTTGACAACATTTTGTTCCCTAAGTTCACTTACAAACTGAAAAAATTCAATGCATAGTTTCAGCATTCAATATATATTCCTGAATAATCTCATTTTTTCGATTATTTAATCATTTCATTTTACCAAATTTAATGTTAGCCAGATTAGTCAATTTGCTTCTGGTGTATGCTTTGATGCTTTGCAAGACAACAAGACTGACACGTTCTTCCTCCACCCTTAAAATTATTTCTCATTTCTACACATCAATGAGGGCTCTACCAGTAGCTAAAAATGGTCGATCAATGATGAGTAGCTTGCTTTTTTCCTCTTCAATGTCGATGACCAAGAATTCTTCCAAAAAGATAAAATTGTCCGCTTTTACTAAAGCATTTTCAATGACTCCAAGTGGATATTTTATCGACGTTCTATTAGAAGAACTAAAACTATAATAGGCTTTGGCTCTCCCAATCCTACTCTCCTTATGACAAAGTCATTAATGTAATACTAACACCAAAATTACATAAAACGGACGTAAAGTTGCATCTAAGCCAAGGCATCTGTGAACGAGATGTTGATGCGCATTTTCTTAAAAATGTAAATGCAGTCTCTTAATAATATTAAAGAATTTGCAAACTACTTATCATTCTAGTTTTTATTCAACCCTTTGAGGGAATGGCATGGACGTAACGTATGCTTTAATAGGAACGATTAATTTGCCTATGGAATTTCTGAATTTTCTTTCTAAACTGCATCTTTTATTTGTTCTGACCATTCCACTTATTCCTCATCTTCAGTAGGCACATTTTTCTTACTTGCAACCGGTTTCTTGACAACTACTGCCGTTTCTTAATAGTTATCTCTAGCAATAGTTTGACCCCACTTCTTGTAGTGATGGCATTTTCATGTTCTCTCGGATTCATCTCTGTCAGGGGAATATAGTGTATAGGTTGTTTTGTAAGTAAATAATAATATGTCAAAAGTTTAACATTGAGGAAAGTATTTAACACTTTATCTTTAAGACGAATTTGCCATACAATAATGCTAAAAGATGTATGGCAATCGTTTCCCAAATTACAATGGAGAATGTTGCGTTTTTTATATCG
>CAIGRR010199725.1:0-16462 GCA_903798365.1 Fraxinus sp. 1973-6204 | reverse complement strand
AAATGATTGGTGAAGAGTTCCGATCAAATAGGTGGCCGAGGTGGGATTTCTGGGAATTTTCAGATTTGCAGCCAGCGAACTTTGGGGAGCAATTCTGGCCAGTGTAGTTGATGGATTTAGGAGCTGTTTGTTGCTAACTGAAGAGGAGATGAAGGGTTGTCCACTGGTACCAATGTCCGATGGCTTTGACGGTCGGAGGTTGCTGAAATTTGGTTGCATTTTGGGTGATTATAAGGGCAAAAAATCGCCATTAACATTGAGAGAATTTTAACTTTCGTTGTTTTGATTTATTGTAAAATTTGCGATTTAGGTTCTAAAGGTTCGATTATCAACTATTTTGGTCCGTTAAGTTCCAATTAAAATGAAAAAGGTCATTCAGTGACCATTACTGAAATTGGGTGATATTTCAGTGACCGTTTGTGCAACTTTTAAATTTCAGTGACCGTTTTATAATTTTGACGCAACTTCAGTGACTGTTTGTGAAATTAACTCTTGTATTGTTGATAAATCTTCTAAACTTAAATCCATTTCAAGTTCATAGTTAATTGTTTTGTTATTTAGCAAATAAACTAAGCCTCATTTTTCAAAATCAAATAACTTATTATCTCAATAAAATAATTTGATACGTAAACTCAAAATTCTTCCCCACATTTTAAATGCATATTCTTAAAGAATCTATTTTTGTCAAAAATTATTTAAGAACGTTGTCAGAGTTTGCTTAGTTAAAATCATTTTGATGTAAATTGTGTATCTGACAAATTTTCAAAGCTTGATTCTACGTAAAGTAGCAAATCATTGGACTGGCAATCATTACAATGCTACGTAAAGCTGATCTTCTCAATGAAATTAAAGATTTGTACTGAATTACGGTTTTCGGTTGGCATTTTCACAGAAACCATTGAAAGAAAATGCATTGATTTTTCTTGATTTTAATGAAACCCTCTTTCTATACTCGGTTACTTCCACAACCCTAAAGATCCCTATGAGATTTGATCTTCAAGTTTTGCCGTTCACTCAATTAATTATTAATATATTATTTTTAAATTAATATATTATTTTAAATTTATTCTCATTAATTTAATCAATAACCCCCCAAATCAATGATATGTTAATTTAAAAATGTGTCAATGTTTAATTGGGTGGACAGCAAATTGAACAACAAATCTCTAACTTCAAATTTTTCTAAGATTTTAGGGCTTCATGGTCAACTTCTGTAGCTGCATTTATGGGACAGTCAAAATATATTATTTTCCCCATTTTTCATCTTGTTGAGTCAAATTAGAGTAATTGCCACAATCATAATTGAATCATGTACTTAAATAGAGTTAGGATCCTTTTGATATCGTTTTTGTTATTGCTTTTATTTTTTCAAAAGAACTTCTCAAAATAAAAAAAAATTATCCTAGGTTAACATCTTCTAACACTCTTTTAATTCAACACAATTCTTTCAAAAAATATTCAAAAATAACCTCTTAATCTTAGAAACAGTTTGTAACTTTTCAAAAGTTCCGACAAACGAACCTTTATTGTCCTTGCAAGCACAATGTGGGATGGGGAGTTAACTTGATTTTCACGTGATTATTGATATCGACATAATGAAATGAGATTTATAATAATATAGTAATAGAAGACCTTGAATAATTGAAGTACATGATTCACATCGAATGAAGGTCCTAAATAATTAATTTGTATGTAAAGAAATACATTTTTTTTAAACAATTGTGGAACATGGAATTCATTGTCACATAAAATATGTCGAACACCGCTGATGATACTTGTTATTATTCTATATGTAAAACCCTTTATTCTTTTTTCTCGGAGCGAGTGATAGGTTTTCTTTTTAATAGTCTTGTGTAACCCATTAATTGACTGTTGGAAATCCCCAAGAGAGACATAGAATAGTCCCCTAAAGCCGCTTGCAAATGAGTAATGCTATGTAACCCTACTGAGATTACAATCCCAATTTAGGTGGTTCTAAATGATAGGTTAAATAAAATTATTTATTTAATTTCACATATTATTTAATGTTACATTAATGCCACTTATACTGGTGTTGTAACTTCAATGGGGCTAAATAGCTCACTTGCCAACAAGGTTGTCTAAAAATTTACATCGGGGCGTCAACTGGGGTGGAATTTATTAAAGGAGCCAAATTTTAATGACTGTGTTGAAATCTTGAAGACATGAACAACTCGAGTCACCCAAATATTAATTGCATCATTTATGTGCATTAAAGTTGGTGCAATGGTTTGATTCACAAATTCTCGAGTCCCAACCTCTTTGTATGCCCACCAAGAGAAGTACGAATCAAACCCCACCTTATCGACGTATTTAGTAAAACGGATCGGACATTGTTGAATGGTTTTGAAGAATTAAAATAAGTTAAAATCTAATCTATCATGTGCACTAGACGGCAGATGTACTATTAAAAATTGACCAAAACCTCCAGATTTTTTTGGATAAAACTCTGCCTTCACTAGGTTGAACCGGATCCTCAAAAAACAAATAATTAAGGTGTGGAACTAGTCATGTCAACGAGTTGAACCACGAGTCGAAACTCGAAGCTCGGCCTCGGTTCGGGCAAAATGGGTCAGAGCTTTTTTGGACCCGAACCTTACAAAAACTCAACCAAAAAAAATGAGGCTCGGCCTTTTTTTTTTTTAATACTATGCCTGTTGCAAACGCAGGCAGCTAATTTTTAGTTTTAATTTCATTTTTTTTTTTTTGAAAAAAGGGCAAGCCAGTGGCACGGGCCGGCCCGGGCTCGAGCCGACACCCCAAAATGGGACTCGGCCCGAGCCTTGTCTTGGTGTAATCGAGTCCGAGCGACGAACTTTTTTGTCATCCCGATGTGGAACAACCAATTGGGTACGAAGCAACAGGAAGAAATGTTTCTTCATAATCGACGTTTTACTCCAACTTATAGACAAGCTCTATTCATATCTAGACAACCATTGGAATAACAATAATAAACAAAATACCGAATGGGAGAAAAACTTGCATTCACCAATGACTTCAGTGCACTGTTACAATTTTTGACTGGCCCCTATTTGGTGGGGATTAAAATTAGTTTTTTAGTAGATTTTGATAAAAGTTGATGCGATGTGTGGTTGAAAAGTTATGGGTCCCATAAAATGTGTGGCTAAAATTAGTTGTTGACTTTGATTTAGATTAAAATCTAGATTTTAATTTTTAGCAAACGGGAGCGTCTATTTTTCCTTTTTCAGAAATCGCCAACGTGAACCCAACTGAAATCTTGAATTGCATATAAAAAGTAAACGAACCACTTCTATTCTATTCTTGGAGCTGAGATATATGAAGATCAGATCAACTGAGATAATTAAAAAGGCGATAAATACATAATATTTTTTCCCTAAAAACTGGTGTTACATATAAAGACATAGGACCCCACTATTCTTTCAGATTCTACTTATTTTCGTACTAATGCTATGACACCCTAAACACGACAAAGATTTTATAGCATAGAAGTTCAAGTTTGAAGAACCAGATTTCACTCAGTACACACCATTCCAAATCTCTGTAAAAGCTCTGATAATGATCCCGTGGTAATATGGTGAATTCAGTCGCAAGAAACAGTTGAGGAGCTCTTTAAGATCATCTTTCGAGTAAATTTCTTTTTCCAGAATCATTTGCAGCATTGAGTGCCTAAAGTCGAGATATGGGTCGTCGGAGTCTTTCTCCACCGCCACGCTTTCACCTCCTATCTTTCCGAATCCTTGTACAGCTTGAAGGCTTTTGATGTCTGAATCTGCGTCGGAGGAGCAGTAGACGGGTGGGGTGTCGGCAGTGGAGGAAAACGTGGTGGCACCCCATGAGCTTGAAGAAGAATCGTGGTGGCGAGGTTGGTGGTGGTGGGACTGAGGTTTGTCCCTTGGTTTTGGCCGGAATATGCTGGAGAGCCTTGGCCTTTTGCAACCAGTACTGCATCCCAGGTTCACTGCCACTGTGTTGAGAATGTACCTTTTCTTGTTGCAGCTTGACATTGCAAAAGAACAAGGCTTTTTCTCACTGTCTGTGTGTGTGTTCGGAGAAGGGCGGCGGTGGAGGAGCTAGAAACTCTTGACTCTGTTTGGGGAAATATTGTGCAATGGAATTTGGCGTAAAGAGGCAAGCTATGATATAAATTCAGCGTGTGAGATCGGAGGGGCCCTTCATACTAACCTCATAACAATTATTTGAGACAGCTTCATCTGTATCGCATAAATTAGGCAAAGAAAATGGAAAGTTAACATTTATGTAGAAACTAGGTTGTCATGAATAAGGTAACAAACCTATCTTGATTAGGTGCTGAGCAAATGTTTATTCGAAAATAAGAATTGTGGTGATACTTAAGGAAAATTTGTCAGAATAATTGTTTAATATTTGATGGAATTTGATATGACAAGGATGTAATTTGAAGTTTGGTACAATTAGCCTTTTTTTTGGGATCCGGAGATAATGTATTTTAGAATAGTGTTTTTATTTAAAAAAAAAAAGAATGTGGAGTTAAAAAAGAAGGACAAATTTTGGATTTCCGTATAATATTATTTTATTGAAAAATATTTGATTAAAATGAGAATTTTGTTAGCTGGACCTTTTTCATTGGGATTTTGCCCTTATATAGATGATCGTATCGGAGCTAGCTGCTCTAACCATATCGAGCTACAGTTCCTGGCTTTGGTTTGTGTCACCACATTCTTTGAAGAGATTGTCGAAGAATTGGGTGGTTGATGCTTATTATGACACAGGCTATAGGCATGTACCTTAAACCATCATAACTTCTCTTGACCGGCTGTTGTGAACGATGTCATCATTCATAAGGGAATATCTTTTTAGTCGTGTCATGATGGTGTTCTCAAATAACTTCTCTTATGATTTGACCTCTGTGTGGGGGCCCTAGGTCAATCTTATGTACTGTTCTTTTTTATTTGGATAAAAAAAATATTTCTCGATCAATTTAGGGGGATCCCTAAGTGATTCGACATTGATTTTCAGATCAAATGCCAACAAGAACAAAGAATAATACATGTCATTTTATCGATTATATTTTATATACGATATTCAACATGAATGGACATTATAATAAATAAGATTTTGATTTTTTTTTTGCCCTTTATGATATTAGCCAGTAGATATATAAAATACAAAAGAATAAAAATGTATAGCTTCAAGGTGGATTAGGAACCTGACATCACTGTAGGTATGATAATCTGGAGATCAGTTAAACAATCAGCCCTTTGATTCACCACCAACGGTTCTGATTTCATAAGCCAGTACAGTACAGGCTAATAAGGTTTGCCTTAATTATCTTTTGTTAATAGTTGCTGTTGTCATCTTTTGTTTAAGCCATATTACATGCAGACAGGGAAGAATATTATGAGGGAGGCATGGAATATTTTCTATCAATTCTTTAATCAATTGAAATAAATAAAAGGAAAAATTGTAGTGGCGGTCTCTAATATTTTCAATTTTTATAGACATCACCATAACCTTCAATTTGTTCTAATGAATGTCCCTAACATTTCAATATATAGCAGAGATCCAAATGGATGGAAATGACCGTTAGTTGACCAAAAAAATTAATTTTGACCAAATTTAAAATTGGTAAAATGGTAATTTTGCTATTTACTATATTAAATAAACAAACAAACAAATCAAAAAAATCTGAAAAAAATCCCAAAAAAAAAAAAATAAATAAATAGAAAAAGGTTATCTCACGACCCCCCACCCCAACCTCGTCCCTAAAAATTAGCCACCACCATCGCCGGCCAACTTCAACACTACCACCAACAAACAGAAATCAAGCAAAATGATTAACCCAGCAAAAAAATGGTTAGCAAAATCTCCCGATGTCGGCTCATCTTCCAACCACTTTAATTCAGCAAAATTTGACCACAATAAAATTTGACCACTGTAAAATCAAATGGTACAACCTTGGCGGTCCTTCAATTTTGGTAACCCAACAGCCTTTTAACCCCACATTTTGATAACCCACCATTTGCAATGTCGGGAAAAAAAATAAATAAATAAAAAATTTCTTCCCGTTCCATATTTTGCTTGGCAAATGACATCCATTCCCGAAATAGCTTGAGACATGCACTCATGTTGAACTAACAAACAACTAATGAGATTTGATCCAAAAAAACCTCAAAATCAAAGTTACCATTTTACCTATTTAAAATTTGGTCAAAATCAACTTTTTTAGTCAACTAACAAAAGGTTAGAGACCTTCACTGACACAAATTGAAGGTTATGGTAAAGTCTGCAAAAACTGAAAAGGTTAAGGATTGCTGTTGCAATTTTCCCTAAATAAAATGGCTAAATATTGGACATGTTTCTTTAGGCATGTCATTAAGTGCTTGTTTGGAATGTGTTTAAAAGTTGCTTAAAACTCGAAGATCAAATTCAATAATTTATTTTATTTATATATTTCGAATCCGTTTGGCAAGACATTTATTTTGCTTTCACTCTTGTAGAAGAGCTTCTCGAGACCAAATACCTCTAAAAAAATTATCTAAACATGTTCAAAGTAAATTCTTAGTCTAAACAACTTTGACTTTTCAAAAGTTATATAAAACATGCCACTCATCAACATTTATTAATTTTTTTTTTTTTTACTTTTTTTAAAATCTTTGTCAAACAACCCTGAATTTGAACTCGATTATCAAAGATAAACATTCGAACTAAGGGGCACTATGGTAAAAGCAATTCACTTACCAATATAATAAATATGATTTTGTGACGACAAGGTTGGCAAGCTAGGCAAATAGATTAATTGACAAATTTTGTTGCACATCTTTTCAATCAGAAATATTCTTTCGGTGAATGCTTTTACGACTAAAGTTCAATTCTATATTGTGTTTAAAAGTTAACTATGAAAATAAATGTGCCTTTTAACTGTGAAAAACAGAAAACTTCTATCCACTGTCTTCTATTTTGTTCTGTCATAGCAAAACACTGAAGAAATGGATATTAGGATTAAATTGAAATGGATATTTAGGCGGTCCAGGCCCGTTATACGAAAAAGCCCAATACCGTCCCAATGGCCCATAGTTCACCCCAACCATGCCCTTCGTCGTCATCGAGTAATAACCGTGTTTACTTTATGCTAACGAGTTTCTCTACTTTACCAGGCCTGGCCTGGTAAAGTCCCCCCCTCACAATGAGGTGGGTCCGACCTCAATAAAAAAAACCCCAAAAATGCACCACTCACCCCCCAATGTGAGAGGGCCGGATACCAACTTGTGAACCAAAGCCTGGTACCCCAGCTCGGCTCTTATGCTAACATTGATAACTTGTAACTTAATTCATTGATAAATTATGGTGTCGTAGTATTTGAATTAAATTTACTATGTACTTAACATAAGCTAAGCACTTGTGTATAGTAATCAACTATCATTTCGGGTCGAAGCATTAAAAGAATGGACCAAAAAATGAGGTATCGAAGACAAAATAATTAGGTGTATAAATTCCAAATTTAATATTTTTGTTAGAAATTAAAATTAAAATTAAAATTTTATTTTGCCTCATTATTTCTTCCAAAATACGAAAAGTACAGTCTAATGACATAAATACCCTTGTCAAAACGGTAAAACCAATATGTAGAATCCTTACATGTAAAAAAATGCGAAGGCGTCTGTCGCAAGAAATCTCTTCCAAGTTTTAAACTGAAATTTTTTATCCAACTCCTCATTGCTGCACTATATTTCCATTTCTTCCATCTCAAGTTTCTGGAATTTATTTCATTATTCCAAAATTCAAAGATCCTTCCTTCGGTAATTATACTTCTTTATTTACTTGGTTTCTTGCTTATACTTTAAATTCCGTGCAGTTAATGATTTGAAAATGATTACTTTTCAGATTATTTCAGGAGTTTTTTCCGGGCCGGAAACTGTGAAAGATGATCGGAGAATTCGTAACCAGAGGTTTAGTGTACGTCATACAGTTAATCTTTCACTTTTCGAACTTTTTCTTTTGAATGGGTTTTCGTTTTTAAGATTTTGATTAAGAGTTTTTTATGCTTGGATTGAATAAGGTTGGTTCTTGGATCCGTTTCAATGTTTCGAAACTGTAGAAAAGAATTAGAGTTGAGATTCAACAACTCATTTTTTGGTAACAACTCATTTTTTGGTGCCAATATTGGCAAGGAATTTTCATTTTCATGTATAAATTCTTCATGAAAAATGAAGTCTTACCTCAATTATTGGCATTTATTAGAACTAATAATTTTAGGAAACTTTGAACAAGTCAAGACTCTCAATCCGTTACTTGAAAGCAAAGAGTTAACACAATCTAATCCTTTAACGTAAATACGACATAAATTTTTAGGCTAAATACGAAAAAGACATCCGTATACATACATGGATGATCTCTTGCCACGATGGGCATGAACTTATTGTGCCCATAGCGGATGTGGTAATGCCACGTCAATTGTCAGAACATTTTATCTCGTTCTTCGTGAGCAAGAGAACAATTCTATCTATATATACATACACTGTATAATGAATAATATTTTAACTTTTTTCTTCTGAATTTGACAAAAGATTGTAATGTTTATTGTTTAGTACTATATAATACGAAAACAATTGCTCAATTTGCACCCCACAAGTACTTGATGTCCATACTCAAAAACTTGAGTCCACAAGTCTTTTGGCCCATTGGTATACAATCATCATTATTATGTTGAATTTTCAACAATAAAGTGAATCACGTTTCAAAGCCACAATTTTTAAATTGTCACTTTATAATGTCACAATCTACTTGATGTTGAAAATTCTAACCAATTCTTACAATAATCTTTTTTTTTATTATTTTTTATTTTTTGTTTTTTTAGGGCCAACCGACGCTCTAATGGATATCCTCGGTCGAGCACAACATTTAGCATGTTCAAGAACAAGTGATCATCGACCTCTTATCGTACTCAAATGCCTAAATCGGAATCCCTTCAAGTTCGGCTTAATAATCAAGCATAATATTTACGGGGAGAGAATAACCTAATCCTGGATTCGGATTCTGGTCCAGAAAAACCCGGTGTTGTTAAGCATCTACATTCTTAGTGGATCAAATTTAGGTGATCCAAAAAAAATAAAAAAAAATAAAAAAAATATATGAAATTGTAGTAAATTTCAAATTTATTTATTTTGTGTGCTTCATGGTTTTTTTTTCTCCCAATTCAATTCAACCTTCTCGTTCGTTAAAATTCCAATTTTGCCATTACATCACAATAACAAGAAAAACAATAGTTGAAAAATCGTCCACGAAGCACAATTCTTACCGTTGTTATCTGGAGCTCCGAATATGTGTAGCCCTAAGAATCCAATCAAGGCTCCGGATAATTTGGCGATACAAGAAGTCCAAGAAGGCGTCTACGCGCGGCCAGAGGCGGTGGAAAAAGCCGTTTCCGGCAGAGTCAGGGGAGATGGACATTGGCTGGAGATAAGCCCAGGCCGCCTGCTTCACGAGGCGATTGCGGATGCAGATATCGGACCCTAACTGAGCTTGATGGGACGAGCTGGGCCTCGGTGAATTGACTGCAACTGAGGGTAAAAGGTCTTTTAGTGAAGTGTAGCTATGGGAGGCGGGCTTGATTGATAACAGGTCGATATCATCGGAGGGAAATGACGACGATGAAGAAGATGAGGCGAAGGCGGAGTTGGTAATAGTTGTCGCGGTGGTGGTGGTGGAAGAGACGGAATTGTGTTGGAGAAGGATGAGATTGGAGGGGAGCACTCCAACTGAGGTCGAGATGGAGTTCCGGCGACGGATAAGAGGAAGGTCTTCAGCTTCTGGCCGCGGCAGCGGTGTAGATACGAAGTCGTTCATGGCTGCTGGACTCCTAGACAGACATTTTAGAGAGAGAGTTCTTGAAGTTGTGATGGCGCATAAGATTTTTGTTTGTTTGGAGTAACGCAATTATTGGCGTACGCTTTTCCATTTGCCACTGCTTATTGGTCAAATGAAAAGTGTTTATTACAAAATAAATAAAATATAAATTGTAATTATGTTACTGTACGTTTTTAACGTAAGGTTATTAAAAAAATGTGTTCTATAAAATTAGGAGCCTGTTTGGTAACAATTAAAATTCAATTAAAATTGAAAATATGGTCGTTATTGAATCTCACCCGTTTAATAAAAGTCAACAATAACAACTAATTTTTTAATTTTAATCCGATTTTAATATCTACCGAACAGGTTCTAGGTCTTTTATTGCAATATCAAACTTTATAATTTGATTCTTCCCATCAACTATTCCTTAACATTCCGATTAAAAGTGAAAATCTCATGTGGCCGAAAATCCTTGTTGACATGCTGACATCGTTAAAATATCATCTCAGACAAAACACAATGATTAAAAAGACAAAAACTATGGAGAAAGTATAAACTCGTAAAGAACTAATTCCACGTAAATTTCGACTTTCCCCTTTTGCTAGGATGGTAAGAAAATCCCATCTTTAAATGTGACATAAATACATTTTCTTGGAGGAACAAAAGGGTGCATGGATCTGGCCCTTTAAGCCCAATTTCTGTCATGTTCTTGTTGAGACCCTTTTAACCATAGTTATCAAATTCGACCCGGATATTGATTCAGACAATGGAGCGGGTCAATGAGTTAGTGGTTAACCGGTGACTCGGTGCTTCAACCGACAGGTCATTGCATAAAAACCTATAAAAAAATATAAAGTATTAATTTTTTTTAAGGGCAAAATTAAAATTTTTAATTTATTTTTATTTAGGTATATAAAAAAAAAGTAAAATGTTGGACCAAAGTTTTTTAAAAGAATAATTCTATAAAAGTTATAAATGATTCATTAGTTAGATGTAAGTTATTGGACACAAGTAATACTAAAGTACTTTGTATTCATTTTTTTAGGGGCAAAAACAAAATTTTTAATTTATTTTTCACTAATTATTTAGGTCTATAAAATAAAGTAAAATGATGGACCAAAGTTTTTTAAAAGAATATTTTTATAAAAATTATAAATGATTCATTAGTTAGATATAAGTTATTGCACACAAGTAACACTAAAGTACTTTGCGTCCAAGTGGTGAGGAACCCTTTATTTTTCTTAGAGGTCCAAAGTTCAATACTCTTGGAACCAAAAACTTTGTAAAAAAATTTCAAAACTCAATCAAATCGGTCAACCGGGCCTGATAAATTACCGGTTAACTCGGTGCATTTCTATCAATTTAATCTGTTCTATTCGATCAAAGGTCCGGGTCGTCGATTTTTCGGCCCGATCGACCAGGCCGGACCGATTTTTATAACAATGCTTTGAACCCATGTGTTGTGAAAACTCAGAAGAGAATAATGGAGCAATATGAAGTATTGATCGCTTACCAAACAAGAACAAGATTTAAAGTAAAGAAAAGGAAAAATTGGCAGAGAAATCGATATTTTATTAAACAACAAATGGAAAGAAAATACAATTTCAGCAACTTCTGCTCTTTCAAAAAATGAATGAAGAGTCTACTATTTATATAGAAGATGTCCAAACCCAAAATGGAAACAAGATAAAAACAAATCACGTNGCAACTTCTGCTCTTTCAAAAAATGAATGAAGAGTCTACTATTTATATAGAAGATGTCCAAACCCAAAATGGAAACAAGATAAAAACAAATCACGTGAAATAAAGGAAATAATATTTTTCCAATATTTTTCAATAAAATACGTGAAATAAAGGAAATAATATTTTTCCAAATATGTGCAAAGAAAGAAAAATATATTCCCAAAAATTCCAACCTAATGTGGGTTAAAAAAAATCCAACAATCTCTACCTTGACACAAATTTCGGTGCAATGAACGAAACTTCAAAATTTCTCCACCTGAAAAAATAAGTCTGTCTGCATCAGAATAAACCAATCTCTTCATTCAGTACCGAAACCCTCTACCTCATGAACAAATCACCTCTGCCCAATGTCCACAAGCGACACCCGAACCCAACCCTAGGTTCCCAAAATTCCAACAAAGAATTCAACAAATACCAAACAAGGTCGAAGCATATCCTATAGCAGAATCCATACCAAATGCTTGAACTGAAGGCCCCTTACTAGAACTGTCACCTTCAAACACCCCGAAAGCATGATCACACACATTTGAAACCCGGTATCTATGCTCCGTGAGTCCTCTCCTAGCAAATGACTCAGAGCCCAACACGAAAGGTATTGTATCGAACTGGATCTCTTCTACGGTACTAAACCTGTCCATATGTCTTTTCACTGGTTATGCGTGCCCCAGCAGGATATACCGGTTGAGAACTCTTCTGTCCTTCCAGCACACGATGACCCCTTTGGACCATCAAGACTCCACCTCCACCGGAGAATGTGTACCCATTAGAATTCAGGGTACTCAGCGAGATGAGATTCTTCCTTAGGTCTGGAACATGCCGAACCTGGCTAAGAACTCGAATTATCCCATCCAATAACCTCAATTTGACCCGACAGATTCTTCGTTGGGATGTTCTAACCAACAAACACATGACAACTCCACATTGCTTCACCGTTTCATATGTTTCAAACCAAGCCCTATTGGGACACATATGGAACGAACATGCTGAATCCGGAATCTACTCCTCATCCGACTTAAATTCCATGTCAGATACTGTCAACACCACATCTTCGCCATTCGAAAATCTCTCGGTAATATTAGTCTTGTTAGAACGATCATATTGCCTCCCATGATTTGCAGATAAATTAACTTTACCATGCAACTTGTCATAATCCTTCTTGATGTGTCATTTTCTCCTGCAGTAGAAGCGAACCTGATTGCTGAAGTTCACCCTCGACCTATCCCTTCGTCGATCACCATACGAAACCAATGCTTCCTCATCCTTAGCTCTAACGATATGCTTCATCTTCTCCTTTGAAAATAAAGCGTCATAAGCATCGTCAATGGTGAGTGTGCTACGACTTTACAAGATCGTGTTCCTGAACAACGAATACAAAGCGAGCAGTGAGTACAATAGGATCAAGGTCAGATCTTCTTCATCATACTTGACTTCTAACGTTTCCAGATCAGCGACGATTTCCTTGAACACGGCCAGATGGTCCTCCAAAGAACTCCCTTCTTCCATGCGCTGAGAATAAAGTATCTGCTTCAGATGCAACTTACTCGTCAATGTCTTCGTCATGCACAGTTGCTTTAGTTTTAACCACAATGAAGCAGCTAATTTCTCCTTAACCACGTCCTTAAGAATGTTGTTAGAAAGATGAAGATGAATCATAGACAACGCCTTCCAATCCTTCTGTTGCTTCTCCTCTATTGTCCAAGTTGTTGGCATTTTATCAAAACCCAACAGAGCATAATCCAAATCCATCTATGCCATAATTGCTTTCATCTTTACTTGCCACAGAGAAAACCTTGTATTGCTATCCAAAAGCGGAATGTCATACTTCATAGCAGCCATCGAAACTAGAACTCTCAAATAAATTCAACAACCTGTAGCTTTGATACCACTTGTTGAGACCCTTTGAACCCACGTGTTGTGAAAAAACTGGAAGAGATTGATGGAGCAATATGAAGTATTGATTGCTCACCAAACAAGAACAAGATTTAATGTAAAGAAAAGGTAAAATTGGCAGAGGAACCGATATTTTATTAAACAACCAATGGAGAGAAAATACAATTTCATCAATTTCTGCTATCTCAAAAACTGAATGAAGAGTCTACAATTTATAGGGAATATATCCAAACTCAAGATGGAAACAAGATAAAAACATATCATATGAAACAAATGAAATAATATTTTTCCAAATACGTACAAAGAAGGAAAAATATATTCCCAAAAATTCTATCCTAATTTGGGTCACAAAATCCAACAATCTCCACCTTGACACAAATTCCGGTGCAACTTCAAAATTTCTCCACCTGAGCAATGACTCTGTCTGTATCGANACAAAGAAGGAAAAATATATTCCCAAAAATTCCAACCTAATTTGGGTCACAAAATCCAACACTTCAATCATATTGGTCGACGACATGGTTTCAATTTGAAGTTCTGGAGTTGGAGATGGTGCAACTGATTTCCCTTTGGTTTTGCTTGGACCCTCGACTTATTTGTTGTTGGTCGATATTTGGAGAAGACGACGTGCTTTCACAAACCAATTCTAGGAGTTGGCATGAAATGGAAGTCATTATCAAGACTTTAAGTTTCATCTTAAAAGATCAATTTTATTAAGAAGAATGATTCAAACTCTTATATATAGGTCTATATTTCGATAATTAGTCAATAAAAAATTTATCTTTTAACCGTTAGAGGATAGTTGCTCACTGTCAAAAGATGTCATTGATTTCTTCTTTGTTCTTCGAAGCTAAAGCCTCCTCTACATCAAATAAGATAAGAAAGTAGAGTGAGAATTTCTAAAACTTAGCAAGCAAATTTAATTTAAGTCAAAGTCAATAATTAATTCTAACCACACATTTTATGGGATCCAAAATTTTTCAACCATACATTTCATTAATTTTTATCAAAATTTACTAAAAACCTGATTTAATCCTCTCCAATAAGGGCTTACTAAAGTTTTCATGTTCGCATTTGCATGACGAAATAAATAGAGTATTAATGTCCAACCCTTTTAATAGCAACAAACGAGTTTTAGAAATCATATGGCAATTTTTATTTTTATTTTTTGACTTTTTGCGAGTATAGTTTTATTTTCATTTTATAATGATTTGGAGTTCCATCTCAAAATATTATTTCTATTATATGGAATAGCTCAAATTCTTATATGTTGATCTATATTTCTTTATTTAATTGATGAAAAAAAATCTTTTAATATGTCCCACAAGATGGTAATTCGTTTGAATAAATAAATCTTGAAATTTTTGTGAGCATTTTTTTATTTTAATCGGATTGAATTACTCGTTGAAGTTTAATAAATTTTGACACTATATTAAACTGTGATTTCATCTTAAAATGTCAACATTTTTAAGAGAAGTAATTCAAATTGTTATATATTCATTAACATATTGGCCAATTAATGATACATAAAACGGTAACTCAAAATACATATAACACAATTTTCTGTGCTGCTGAAAAGTATCGGGCTTCTACGCTGCCTCAACAAAAGTCCGTCAAATGAAATTGGACTTTGCCGTTGTCAAAGACAACATGGGCCGGACCCCAAATGCATCTTATAATGGGAAAAATTCACAGGGTGATTACAATACACAATTTCAAAATTAAGAAATAAGTTTTAAAACTTAAAAAATCGGGTGATAATTAAATTTAACAAATTAAATAATTAATTAAAAAATTATTAATTACATATATTAAAATCACAATACTATATAATTTGGTCATAAATTATCAAATTAATTGATCACAAATTATTTTTCGATAGCAAATAAAAAAAATTAATAGATCACAATTTACTTATCAGTCACAAATCAAAATTTTTATAGTTCACAATTTATTTATTGATCACAAATCATATATTCTATAAGTCGCAAATTATTTCACAGTTACAAATTATCGAGTTAGTTGGTCATAACTTACCAAATTATGTCACGATTACAAATTTAGTCACAATCACAAATTAAATAATTAATTGGTCACAACACTCAAATAATTAATCACTAACACTCTTCGTCCCAATCCTTCACCTATACCATCGTCGTTGCTGCCCCCACCACCACAACCACCTACACGACACTCTACCACCACCAGAACCGCTATATCACCCCCACTACCAATCTTTGTCCCACTCCTGCACCACCACCGGCACGACACCCTACCACCATCAGCACCGCCATCTTACCACCACTGTACAACTACCACACCATTATAACCTCGCCGCATCGCCATCTCACCACCACTACACAACCACCTAAAAGCAAGATGCAAAATAAGAGCGTGGGGTGCCTTTGATAAAGAAAATCACAAGATCCAACGCAACAGAGAAACACAAAACACATATGAAAAAGAAAATCACAGGAAGTAACGACGATGGGCACTACTAGTTGTCGCTGTTGGCGCTTATCGCTGCACGAACATGCGTCAATATTGCAACTTCAATGTAGCTGTCGAAGGAATGGGTGGAATGGAGAGGGAGATGAGAAAGTAAGAAGAGAGAATATGGAGAGTGAGAAAAGATTTTTAGAGTTTGGGATGGAAATGTGTTGGAGTCGATAATTTTATAATATTATTATAGTAGTTGAGTTACCACCTGATTTTTAGTTAAATCTTATCTTTTATTTTTGAATTGTCATCTTTAGAAATAGGTCGGTGTGCAATTTTCACTCTTACAATTTACCTCCATTTTACTTTTTCCTTTTAAGTTGATATTTTATACTGTATGATATAAAGAAAAAAAAGTAAGGGAAAAATCAACTTTATTTGGGCTTCCTATTGGGTTTTCCCGGTTTCAACTTTCAAATGAATATAATTCAGGTTGGTTCTTAATTAAGAAAAAGAAAAAGAAAGTAAAGTTAGAATTTTTTTTTTTTTTTCATTAGCTTTAAGA